>PVKE010012164.1:0-23107 GCA_004027555.1 Craseonycteris thonglongyai
GAAGTAAGAACCAATACGGGAACAGAAGGTGGCAAAATCTCTTCTGAGTGAATAAAATGTTGCTACTACCAGCACTTTGAACATATTATTAGACCTTGAACATATTATTAGAAAATATCACAGGAGTATTATTATCTCCCAGACCTCTTTTTTTTTTTTTTTAAGTTAGGAAGATATATTTTCAAAACTCTGTATTTTCTATTTTGTCAGTGAAAAATAAAAACCCAAAATCCATAGTAAGCAAAGACTTAAGTGTAGAGTTACAGCTATAGGTCACAGAGAACAGAAATTTGATTAGGAAAAAATACTTTCTTAGCTCTTTCTCCTTCCCCCTATTATTATTAGTTCTTGTTGGCTAAATGATGACATAAATCGTATCTAATTTTTTTAAGATTTATTGTTTGAGAGAAGGTGAGAGAGAGAGACAGAGAGAAAGAGACAGAGACAGAGAAGGGGGGAGGGCCCAGAGTAGTCTCCATAATTGTACATCATTAGTTTTGAAATAGTTTCATTCTACACAGGTGGAGAAGGAGCCCCATGGGGTGGAAACTGAATTGGGGGCCTCCTGCATGGGAGGCAAGAACCTTCACTGCCATCCCGGTGGTTACCAGCTGTGCCACAGTTCAGCATGTGGGTTTGCATGGGCAGGGGCCAGGACTCGATCCCCAAACCTGGTGGCTACAAGGCAAGTGCTCAACCTGTTGAGCCATCTCAGCATCCCCCAGGTCTAATTTTGATAATGAATTGACTATTTTAATTAGAGAAATAGAATGTTCTTGATATCAGGAAGTGTCTACTTCATCTTTCTAAAAAGACATGAGGTTTTCTGAAATTATGCCATTCAGGACTCGGAGAAAATGAGTTGGATTTCTCTGCTCTAATGGCACAAACTCCTATAAGACAAGATAGCAAATACTTATGAAGTATGTAGCCACAGGGTTGTTATTATTAGATATATAGATATTTATCTTTGTATTTCCATAGCGGGGGCCAGGCAGGGCGGGAACTGGTCTGGGGGCCTCCTGCATGGGAAGCTCACCCCAGTTCAGCATAGGGGTCCACGCAGGTCAGGGATTTGCTCCTTGGTCCCCAGGGCTGCAAAGCGAGCGTTCAAATCGTTGAGCCATCTTGGCTTCCCCAGAAGGTAGCTTTCTTCATGGTCTCCCTTAAAAGGTTCTGTGCTGACAGGCACCATGAAAGAATGACAACATAAAATAAAACTGTATCCAGAACAACGTAGCCTCATGGTTCTTAGGAAAGAATAAAGTCAACAACTTGGAATGTATACATGTTTACACCTAGAGAAATAATAACACAGAAGACCCTAGGTTTTGTGGTGATTGTCAAACTGGAGGAGAGATCGCTAACAAATACTGAACACCTGAAAGCAACAGGAAGCAGTAAGTATCGCTTTCTGGGTTCCTCCGTCTTCAGATAATCCCAGAATAAGTTTTCAGTCTACTGAAGGGGATCAAGCGACTATTTGGTTCTGAGATATAAAAGTGGGCAAAATTCATATAGTTAGTTGGAAGGCTATTATTTTCAAATAATGTAAATTTTATTAGAAAAGAAACATGTATCATTCTATATTGGGTACTTAGACCTTCCTACTATCTATATATTAACTGATATCTTTAAAAATAAAAATAATTAATTGAAATTAGAGTTAACATATAATGTGCATTAGAATTTGCTAGATTTTAGTTAAACTTCTAGGATGAATAAAGAGTATTCTCATACAATGTATAAATTGTAATGTTTTAAAAAAAAATTTTTTTTTTTGACAGAGAGCGATAGAGAGAGATACAGAAACAGAGACAGAGAGAGAACTGAACTGGGGGAATTTCCCAGTTCAGCAAGTGGTTCCGCACGGGCCGGGCCCGGGACTCGATCCTTGGTCCCGGCGCTGCGAAGGGAGTGCTCAACCCACTGAGCCATCCCGGCCTCCCCAAATTGTAGTGTTTTAAGAGGGACCTAGATTGCATTATAATGAAATCCAGGTTTTTCTCATAGCTTTCTCCCAAAAAAGTAGCAAAATTCCCAACATTCCTTTTAGGAAAAAAAAAAAGTCTATTCTTTAGACATTTTTATAACAATAATTATAAAAATATTACAAACTATGAGGCATACTATATACGTAAATTAAATCTAATTTAATTTTTTAAATACAATTGCATTTCCTGAGACAAGAACAAGACTCATCAATTTTATTTGTGAAACTCAGATGCCCCCTATTGTTCAGAAAAGTAAATACATCATCTATGTGAGACTTCTATTTTTACTACAAATTGCATGTGTCTGAAGAAATATGAACATTGTATACATAGAACAGAGACTGGCTCTCCAATTATACAGAACAGAGGTTTCAAGGACCCAAAATCATTAACAGAAGCTCTCTGAAATTGACGTTAGGCGATAAAGAGTAAACTACTTTTAAGAACCCATACTTTCAGAGATGTACCCAAATATTTTGCCCTAGTAATTATTTTTATACGTATATATATATTTAATTAAACTTTGTATTTTTATTTTTTAAAGATTTATTTTATTGTTTGGGAGAAGGTAAGAGAAATAAATGAGAGAGAAAAAAAAAGTGGGGAGAGCCCAGAGCAGTCTCCATAGTTGTACATCATTAGTTGGGACATAGTTTCATTCCACACAGGTGGATGTGGGGCTGTGCGGGGTGGGAACAGAACCAGGGGCCTCCTGCATGGGAGGCAAGAACCTGTGCCTCTAATTCATCCCAGAAGTTCCCAGTAGCGCTGCAGTTCAGCAGTTGCATGGGCTGGGGCCTGGAAGCGAGCCTCAGGCCTTCTGATTGCGAGTCAAGCACTCAACCACCAAGCTATCTGAGCATCCCATAAACTTCGTAAAATATATTTAGATTATTGTCATTTCACATGCTGTTGTAAGAAATAAGAAAAATCTTGTTTACCCTTTATCATGACTTGCCCCATACTAAGCTACACTTCAATAACCAGGATTTTGGCATTGATATGGATAAAAATATAGAACTATTAATTGATAAATTAATTATTAAATATATTGGGGCCACATTGGTTAGTAAAAATTACATAGGTTCCAGGCGTACAATTCTATAGTACCTCATCTATGTGTTGCATTATGTGTAGGACATTTTCGTTATCACAAGAATATCTTGTGTGGCCTTTTAATAGCCACACCCATTTTCTTCCCACCTCCCTGCAGCTCCTTAAGCCCTTATCACCACTCATCTGTTCTCGATTTCTATCATTGTAAAGAATATGCTATTGTACCATATTGTATGTAACCTTTAGGAATGGCCTTTTTCACTCAGTATAATTCTCTGGAAATTTACCCAGATTGTGGTGTGCACACCTGTGCATTCTGATTTACTGGTAAGTAGTATTCCATGGTATAGAAACAGCAGAATTTGTTTAACCATTTACCCTTTGAAGGACATCCAGGTTGTATTCAGTTTGGGGCTATTGTAAATATTAATAATAATAGCCGCACTGAATATTAGTGTACTGGGGTTTGTGTAAGCGTGAGTTTTCATTTCTCTGGGATAAATGCCCAGGAGTACAGTTGCTGATTTGTATGGCAGTTATGTGTTTAGTATTTAAAGAATCTGCCAAATGATTTCCCAGAGTGGCTGTACCATTTTGTAGTCCCATCAGCAATGTCTGAGTGTTCCAGTTTGTGTCTCGACCAGAATTTGACATTGACTCTGTTTTTATTTTAGCCATTCTGATAGTTATATAGCAGTATCTCATTGCAAGATGAAGCACCATTTCTAGTCTGTCTCAATTCATTTTTAATCCCATCTTTCTTTTTCTCTTGGATATAATTGTTAATGCTCTTTCCCATTTTCATTTTATGTAGTTACCTCTTTGCCCCATTCCCCATGTTTTCACTTTGCTATTTCTTCTTTCTACCTGTTCGGGTATTTCCTCCTCTGGATTTATTTCCACCCATCCTTTCTCTCCATGTCTCCTTCTCTACTCGCTCCTTCTCTCTCTCTCATTAGACCCCTTGTTCTCCTTACTTTATCCTATTTACTGGTTCACCTGCTATGCCCAGCCTGCTCTTTTAAACAACTATTTGCTTACTTTTATACAAATTAGTTTTTTATCCTTGATTTGTACATATTAAGTCTGTAAACAATACGTTTTATCTAGGATAAGGGTACATGTTTTAAACATCAGCCTATAAAGACAAAAGAAAGATAAAGTGTTTGCATCCTATATAATCTGAACTGGCACACACTAATGGAAATCACACATTGTCCTAGAATGTCTCAGATCAGTTCCTATCTCTACCTCTGCATATCCTACATAGAACCCTATTTTACACAGCTGAGCGGTACTTAGATTAGCCACTAGATGGCAAACAATTACACAAGGAGAACAGCTGCAGAATAAAGATTTTATAGGATTACAGATTTTATTTTAAAAAGCCAGTTCTTGCTTTTGGGTTGTTTTTTTTTTTTTTCTTTTTTCTTTCTTTCTTCCTTTTACACATGAGGCATATACCAAATAAGTAAAATATCTTAAAACTCTCTTAAATTTCTATCTAGGACAAAATTCTTCCAAATTCCTATTACTTTATAATTATTAATCAGAGCAAAGCAATGATAAACAAATAGAAGAAAGGTTATGTAGAAGCAATGTTTCTTAGCTATAGAAACTAAAATGAATTTTAATTATTCATCATTGAAATAGGAATGACTAAAATCTAAATGTACCATAAGTAGCTCTATGAGTAAAATAGTCTAGATTTAAAAACACTACAATCACTTATGAGTAATAACTGTGTCTAGAGGGAAAATATTAATGATCACATGAGGAGGGCATATTCAAATAACATGATAGTTCAGGGAAGGATAAATTTATTATTGTGGGTAAAGTTGATTATTAGAAGCAATTACTGGCTTAAAATCTGTTAAACCAAATTAAAATCATCTGTCTTATGCAATAAAAATGGCATACACTAATAAAGTGACAATAAACAGGTCAGTAGTATTGCTATGTCAGGTATTCATGTAAATGAGGAAACAAGTGGGACTACCTCAAACTAAAAAGCTTCTGCATAGCAAAAGAAACAATTGTTGAAATGAAAAGGGAATCTATGAAATGGGACAATGTGTTTGCAGATCTTGTATCTAAGTGTTTAATATCCAAAATATGTACAAAAGTTATACAACTGAAGAGCAAAAAAGATAACCCAATTAAAAAGTAGGAAGAGGAACTGAATAGTTTTAAGAAGACATACAATGGTCAACAAGTGCATGAAAAGATGCTCAGCGAACTACAAACCAAAAGCATGAGCTATCACCTCATAGCTATTAGAATAGCTCTTCACCAAAAAGTACCTATGCACAGACAGAAGACAAATACTGTATGATTTCACTTATAGATATGTGGAATCTACAGAATGAAACAAACAAAACAGGAAAAAAAAGAACAACAGTGCCCATTTATAAGATATAAGACTATATGAGTACAAAAGGGAAAATGATAAGACTAAATTAAAGGTCTTGACACTATTTTGGATTTTCTGTGTAGGCCCAATGTAAATACAAGGGTCCTTAGATGTAAAAAGGGGAGGCAAAAGGCATGACTTGGATGAATGTCAAGTGTGGACCATTACAATGGAAGTTGAAATGAAGTGTTACCCCTAAATAGGGTGTAAGACCAGAATATTATCCAGCTAGGTCTTATTGTGAGAATGTCCTTTTTACTGACTTTCTTGGGCTCCTGATAACTTAGAATCCAGCGTAAGTGAAGAACCAAGGAAGCTACCTCACATCAGATCATTAAATTATCTTCAACACTAGGCTGCGCACTTTAGATCTAAACTAGGTCTGAGTAGTGTGGCTAAAAGGATTGATTTGGAATTGAGCCTTCACCAACCAGGCTATATATGATCTGAGGAACTCTTTATTAAAAACCACGAAGTAATTCAATTATAGGTGGAAGAGAGAAGCATTTTCTGTTCACTCTCAAACTTATTAGGCACAGTATTCTCAAAATAAAAGCGTAAGTAAACAGGGTTTAGTATGTCTGCAATGTGGCTTTGCAGATCTTGGTTTAAAAATGCTAGCCTAGTGATAATTCTGATCTGAGAAACGATAAGGGTTAGGGTCAAGGCTACATAAATGTGGAGCTGACCTCAAACTCAGATCTTTATCCCAAAATAATGTTCTTCCTGCTGGACCACTTTGGGCTAGAACCTGCTTATTAACTATCATGGTGTTTGCCCCATTCTCTACTAACCAGAAATACTGAGTTTTAGTATCATTATTTCTACTAGAAAACATTTTATCGAATTTGCCCACGATTTAAAAACTGAGTAATAGCCCGTTGTTGTTTTTGTTTTTAAGGAGCACAAAATTAGTAAAATAAAAATTAAAATGAGTAACAATTTATAAAATGCGGTAACTATGCAAATTCAGTATAAAGAGGTCCATGTCAGTATGAGACTTTTTTCATTTCCCAACTCCATGAGTCAAGAGCCTATGTTTGCCATAAACTTTTAGTCTTGCTGTATAGTTAAAATTGTCTATTTGGGAAAGCCGGGATGGCTCAGTGGGTTAGGTGCTCACTTTGCAGCCCCAGGGACCGAGGATCGAATCCTGGCCCCAGCCCGTGTGGACCCATATGCTGAACTGGGCAGTGCCCCCAGTTCAGTTCTCACTGGGGCGAGACCCCGGCCCAGTTCCTGCCCTGTGCAGCCCCCCTCCCACCTGTGGAATGAAACTATGTGGAAAAATCAATGATGTGCAACTATGGAGACTGTTCGGGGCCCTACCCCTTCTCTCGGTCTCTGTATCTCTGTCAAAAACAATAAAAATAAATCTTTAAAATTGTCTATTATACATACCTTCCACTTGCCCTGAAATCCTAATCTCTTATAAGTTATACTCTAGTCTCTTGTAGAGATATGACAGCTAGTGGGACTGAAAACTAAGGTGACAAAACCAGTTTGTAACTTTTCACGCTGACCTTTGAACACATACGATAATAGCTCTTTAGTTATACCGCGCCCCCACCACCACCAAATCAAATCATACCAAGTTTGAAAAGCAGTCTAATTTCATTGTCACTACCCCAGAAAATAGGAATTGTTATCTGTCTTAAAGGTAAGGATTCCAAGGCATAATTAGGGACTCACATAGGCATATTACAAATGATATCATTTAATAATTCCACAACTTTCCTTATTTAGCTATTTATCAAGTCTTCCTTTTTGCCCCATTCCAGAACTATGGAACCACAATCTTGACAGTAAGACCCAGAAATATTTAAAGTGCCTCAGGTAATTATAATCAAAATGGCCCACAGTGAAGCTTTGGGAACTGCCTTACTCGTAGATCATCTAAATATTTCTTTCAATCAGACTTGTATTAGATACTTGAGAGCAGAGATTATGAGATGATACTTTCTGCTGATAGGCAGTATTATGTAAGGAGTACAAAGCTGTGGTCAAATCGGAGCTGTTACAAGTATGACCTCTTATGAGGCACTTAATCTTGTTAAGCCTCAATGTTCCCACATAGAACTAAATGTCATTGTCATAAGCACAGAGTCATGCCTGGACAGGATATACTCAATAAACGCTATCTACTACTTCTGAAGGTGAAGCAATACAGAATACACTATATTGCCAGCATATACTATATATTTCTATCATAGTTATACCTCACGAGGTTAAAATTTCAAATTTTAGGAAAGTGTTAAACAGGATTTTTAAGTAAAGCAAATATTAACAAAGTTTATCTTTAATATGATTCTTCTGGCATCAAGATTTGCAATATTTAAGCCAAAACTCTCAGCATGTAAGGCCACTTAACTCATCAGTGCTTTAACCTAAAAGCAATGTTTTCAACTATTATTTTAGATCTTTCCAGTTAAAAAGAAACAAATTAAATCCTTTGTGCAGTTGATTGGCCTTTACAAAAAGCTTCAGTGACAATACCTTGACAAGAAAAACTTCTCTGACTCATTATTAAGCCGGGCTTAGATAGTACCTGAGTCACAAAGCACTGAACTAATTATAGGTTAAAACTGATTTGAGCCTCTTTAGAAATAAGAAACTTCTCAAAATAATCATTAGATTTTTATACTATTTAATAGAAAAATAAAACCAAGCTACTAGACCAATGATGTAGGCAAAACAGTTTATTCAAGAAAATGTAAAAATACTTTAATTTACATATTACAATGAATCATTACGGAGTCAAAATCGCACAATTACACATTCATAAAAATTCTACACATCATCCTCAGAATAATCAGTTTCTGTACAAAGATTTAAAGATGTCCAACATATGTAATTCTTCCTAGTGTGCTACTGAGTTTAGAGGTTCTGCTCGAATATTCCCCAAATCAAGTGCAGAGTCTGTTTCTTCATCAATTTCTCCAATTACTGCACTGCAATTATTTGAGAGAAAAAAAAAAATGAGTTAAAA
This sequence comes from Craseonycteris thonglongyai, assembly GCA_004027555.1. Classification (NCBI taxonomy): domain Eukaryota; kingdom Metazoa; phylum Chordata; class Mammalia; order Chiroptera; family Craseonycteridae; genus Craseonycteris; species Craseonycteris thonglongyai. The sequence continues at coordinate 8,453 of PVKE010012164.1, forward strand.
CAATATCATATCTGACAAAACTGAGAGCACAAAGCAAAAAGAACTACTTAAGGTGAAAAACTTTCACGAGGTAGTGAATTTAAGTCACAAAACCCAAGAAATAATTTGAAGGCAACAATATTACAGAAACCAATCTTAAGGTACAGATTTTATATAATGTGATTGGATCATGAGTCTGTAAAGGAAAATGACACAAATGGGATAGATATGGTACAAAAGCCCCCAAATTTCGAATCCTAGGATTTCAACGCCAGGGACTGTATTGGGGGTTTGGGGGAGTTTGGAGGGAATCACAAAATCACTACCAAATAAGCAAATAAAAGTGTCTGTTATTTAAATAACTTCAAAGAACTAAATCCATCCATGTATATCTAATTAATTTTATGATTTCTCATTTACTCAATTTAAGACCAAAAGGTAGGTTTATTTTTTTGTATATAGAAAGATAAAACAGCAACTGGTACTTAAGTATCTAACAAATGATTTTTTGATGTGTTTGGCTAGTTAAACCCAGTACATTTTTCCTTGATTCAACACAATCATAACATCTATAAAGTTAATTTCATTAATACTGTAGTAGGTAACCAAGCTGTACCTTTCTAGTTGAATACAGTAAGTTACATCCAAACCATGGGATTGTATGAAACATTACTCCCCAAAACCTGGCTGTTTAAATTTACCTGATTTTAATGAAAGTACATTCTATCGATGAATACTTTTAATACAGAGTTTGACCAATTTTGTTTTAAACTATATAAAAGCCTTGAGTTCTCTAACAACGAAACTAACAAACTCTGTGAGAACATATTAAGTTTTCTCAAAATAAATCGAAGATCTAAACTGCACCTTTAAATTTTAGTATCATTTGAAATCCTTATACCGTATTTTTCGGCGTATAAGACGACCGGGCGTATTAGACGACCCCCTAATTTTACAGTTAAAGCATAGGTTTAGGCCTATATTCGCTGTATAAGACTACCCCCCACTTCGGAGGCTGTAGTCTTATACAGCGAATATAGGCCTAAACCTATGCTTTAACTGTAAAATTAGGGGGTCGTCTTATACGCCCGGTCATCTTATACGCCGGAAAATACGGTATGTATAAGACAGCTGAGTGCTGGTGTTATACTATCAGCTCTCCAAAGAAAAATGGGGAGGCTGGTTTGCAGTGTTTACTGGTATCCATAGTGCAAACACTCCCACTGTAGCTGATTTCTAGCTACCAGTAAGACATCAGTCAACCAACTGGCAAAATTCCTGAAAACAGAGAAATCTGCTTTCGCAAGCACAAGCTGGCTTCGCACACCACAGGGCCCACAGCAAAGTTTTACATTTTTTAAATTTGGAAGTTTAAAAATATATCTGTTTGTTTTAGTAACGTAGGAGAAAACGTCTTAAAGTCAATTAGTATGCAGAGCCCCAATATAAAGAATCAGTGCTGTTTGGGTCCAGAGACCAGGCCCCCCTCTCGTTCTTCATAGCTCGCTTGATAACTTCACACTTATGTGTCATCTCTAGAGAATATTGTATAAGCCCCTACTTTTGATTAAAGATGAAGTAAATGGGTAAGCGCTCACTTTGCAGCACTGGGGACCGAGGATCCAATCCCGGCCCGGTCCGTGTGGACCCATGTGCTGAACTGGGAGCTCCCCCAGTTCAGTTCTCTCTCTGTCTGTATCTCTCTCTCTCTGTCATTAATTAATTAATTAATTAATTAATTAATTAATAGATGAAGTAATTCACCCATCTAAAGATTTTCTTAAACAACTCAAAGGATTAGTACTCCTTCATCTTCTATATCTTACCTGTCTCCCAAAATAAGATGCTAATATCTTTTGCTGCCTTCCAGCATGTTTTAATTCTGTACAGTACTCACTAGAAAACTGATTTGACAATCTTCTAACCACTATAACCACACTGTCTAACATAGTAGCTACTAGCCACGTGTATTAAAATTAATTACAATGAAATGTAAAATTCAGGTCTTCGGTCACATTGGCCACCTTCCAAGCACTCAGTAGCTATACACGGCTAGCAACTACCATGGTGGATTGTGTGAATACACAGGATTTCCACTATCCCCACAAGTTCTACTGAACAGTTTTGCTGCACTCTGTCACATACACATTTCTTAAATTGCTACCACTAAAATATATTTCTCAAACTACCACATCAGTGTGTCACAAGGTAGCGGAGGCCACTGCACAACCATGAGACATATTAAGTGTGTCAATTATACTAAAAAAGTTAAAAGGAAAATAATAAGTAATGGATAAGTACTTGTTTATAAACTCAGCTACTTTATAGAACAAGAATCACTTAAAACTGTTCATGCAAGAGATTTCGAAGAAATTTTCAAACCCTAGCTTTGGTGCCCTAGAGTATATTTATATTCCTCTGAAATTTGGGGTATTTTGGAAGAACATTCTAAGAAGTCTCTCTCATGAGGTATTCAGTGTAAGACAGGGCCCTTTCTGGATCCTATCAAGGCTACGTAACTATGAGAAATAGGGGCAAGTCTCACTAGATGTAAACCTCTTCTCCATACAGCATGACAGTAGATCTATAGTCTATTTAACCTCCCTTTAAAAATACATACTTTACTTACACATTGTCACCTCTTACGATGTATAGCCCTAGTACCACTTGTTCTACTCCCTGTGAAGAGCTGAACACTCGTTCATGGCTTTCATCCAAAATCAAATTAATGGTCTGGTCAAAACCTTTTAGTGTTCCCTGTAAAAAAAATAAAAAATAAAAAATCCAAAGAAAAAGACAAATATTCGAGTTTACCTGAATGTGTAAATTCAACCACACAACAATTTTAGTTGTTCAGTACTCTAATAGTAGGACCTATATTAAATAAAGTGCACCGCAAATTAGAATAGCTCTTTATAACCAACGGCATTCATGGGCACAAAACTTATCTCTTGGTTTTTTAAGGCGTAAAAATCTACACCACATACCCGACTAATGTGCAGAGTTGTTGAATTACAAAGGATACCTATGTACCAGTGTATTTCCAAGAAAGTAGCATAAGAGCCCATGAAGTCCAATCCAGGAGTTACCATTCTAAAGATATGAACTTAAACAAGTGAAATTTAAGGGGAAAACATTATATATGTATGTATATACATACATACATACATATATATATATATATATATACATATACACATATATATACACATATAGGGTGAACCAAAAGTAGGTGAATACTAAATCATAAGATTTCATTTACTGTCCACCTACTTTTGGTTCACCCTGTATATATATTAGTCTAGTCACATAAGGATCCACTGAGAAAAATCACAAGAATTAAACAGAAAACAAAAACAGAACTGCAGAATGGGAAAATAAAAGATTAAATTCTACGAATTAGATAGTTAAAAAATAGAGAAGTTTAACCAAACGGCCATATGAATTATGAATGAAGAAATAATGAATTAGCCAAAAATCAATCATGGGATAAGTTCCTCACATAAGGAACAAGTCAAGAACAGACCCCAAAGTCTTTCTGGAATTAAAGGGGATATACTGTGATGAAAGAACAATGTGATGAAATAAATTTAGGTTCAATCATCATAATTCATCCTACAGAAGACAGAGGTCATACAACCTAATAATAAGTCAAAGAATATTAATATCATACAAGCCTTAAATGTTCATTATTCTATATATGTAGTATCTAAATCATTAAAAGTTTCTAAGAAGCATCTACAAAATGTCAAAAAAATATATATGATTTGTGTAGTGAATATCAGAGCACTAAAATGGGGAAGAAAATAAAAAATGGGAGAGGAAGATCAATATAAAATACAGGCAGGTATCTGCAGACTAGACTAGCTGCTGGCTGAGGGCAGAATCTATTACTCACCGGAGCTTCTAGAAGCTGTGAATTGTAACTTACACTCAACATTTATTAAAAAGAAAATATGGATCAGCAGCTATGTGTCAAAGAGGTAAAGAGCAGAATCATAAGAAAACTGCAATGCACGTATATTGTTGTGCCTGGGCATTAGATATCAGAGGTTCTACATAAAAATTCACAACCAATAAAACCTCCATGAAAGCAGAGAACGAATATGCCAAATACTTACCACAATCATTCTCCCATCAGAAGTGATAACAGCAACAGTTCCTAATACATGAATCAAGGAAAGTATTTCTCAGGGAACACAAATTGAAAACAGACCATGGTAGGGAAATGGTTTGAATGACTCAGGGAAAGGTGACAGAATTAAGATACAACTATTCAACGCTGCCACTACATTCACAATATAAAACTTAAGTTTCTAACTTCTTCAATTCCTTGCGATAATTACACAATTAGAACAGAAAAAAAAATTCTTTTTTGTACATGATCAGTGTAGCCTGCCTCAAAACAGCTGGGATAGATCCTCTTATTTCCTGGGAAATATGCCATTCCAACCTTGACCAAGGCATTTCCCTTTTCATCTCTACAACGAAAATGGATTAGAGCCAAATTAATCAATGTTGAATGATTTCAAGCGTGCTAAGAGTCTTCCAAGACATACATGGCTTCTGGAATACAAAAATAGCTACAAACAATAGGGTCATAAGGTAGCACTATACTGCATCATGAAAGGTCTTTAGTATTTCGCTTTTGTCCCAAATTTGTGAGCACAATGTAGTTGTTTCTGTCCCGAGACTTAAAAATGTGAACACATGGACAAAGTACTTTAAAACTTAACAGGCTTTTTAGTTATTCGCCGCTTGGGGACCATCCATTCACACAGCAAGCATGACTTCCATCCTATCCACAAACCAAACGACTTTTAAAAATTTCAATTTGAACACCATCCTTAAAAGTGTTTGCTATCCTCGAACAAGGAGCAAAAAGCCTCAGCATAAAACAAGTACGTGCAGACTTGCAAAACCATCGTCGCCTCTAGGTCGACTGTTCATGTTCTTCTCAAACTTAATCGCACAGGCCCTAGGGAAGGCGGGAGGATGCAACCACAGATGATTTCTACAGACAGCGGGAAGTTCAAAAGCATCACTTTTTTAAAAAACGGTTAAAAAGGCGCCTCGGCCGGTAGGAGCCGCGGCGGGTTCCATCCCCGGGGGCGGAACAAGCCGGTCCCGGATCCTTAGCCCCGCACCGGCCCGGCGTCCCACCGGCCCGCCGATCCCGCTCGCACCGGTGTGGACACGGTGTGGACACGGCTCGGGCTAGCGCCAGCAGCGATCACCAAAGGATACGGTTGATGTAATTCTCCAGAGCAGATGTCATGATGCGAAGACCCGGCCACTCCGGCCAATAGAGTAGCTTAGGTGACAATCGGAGATTTAAAAAAAAAAAGAAAAGAAAGAAAGAAAAAAAAAAAAATCCGTCGGTAACTCACAGCACCTCCGAGAGACAGGCTGCAGCCAATATCGCGAGATTTACCGCAGCGTACGTACCCGTGAGGCCAAGCGAGGACGCGCTGCGTGCGCGTGCGCAGTATATGTTTCCGCTGCTGCTTCTGGGCGGAGATCGCGGAAACCGAGAGAGACGGGAGTACGGAGGAGGCCGGAAACCCGGAAGAACGTTCATAAAGGTGGGGTAGGAAGGAGAACGTGGGAGAGCGAGTCTCTCAGCGGAGTGAAAGGCGATGGGGAGAAGTTACTAGCGGAAAATGTTGAGTAAAGACGGAGAAAACAAAATAAGTTGCTTTCGTCACACGTGAAGTAGAGATGAGCGCTGTTTCTCTTAGGAAATGTATGCGCGGACAGGTGGAGGTCCTAGCCTTCAACCACTGGGGCCGAAATACTGTTTTAGAAGCGGAAGAGCCCGGGACAGAATTGCGCACGCTGTGGCCGTATGGTCTATGTACATCTCAGGAGAACGTACCAGTAAAAAGCATGTTCACATAGTGTGTCTGCATCTGCCTGTAAAAATGCACCAACATAGAGCCGTTGTTATTCACACAAAGAAACCGAATCCAAACAGGAAAAGGTGTGTGAGCCTCCTGTTACAAAAGAACTTTCTTTTTACCACGCCACAATGTCTCCCTGTCTTTGTGGTTAAATTACAGTGACTCCTCACTTAACGATCGACCTATGTGGGTTTCTTCAACCCAGATTCCTGTTTACTGAATGTGTGTTTCTTAGGATACTGCCCTTCTCAAGAGTGGGAGGTGATACATTCTTAACCTTTGCTGAACTCAAGTCCTGATCAAGAACTCACAGTATACTCAACCTCCATCTTTCCCGTGAACATTTTACATTGTTTCTACTGGTATCCTCTCTGGGCTTTATCTTGCCCAAAGTCATTTGTTAGTAAATGATGCCGCTGGTCTGAATATTAATCATCGTTTTCAACTGGTCAACAACAGATCTCTCTTGAGAAGTACCTACTTTATGAGTTTTGGTGGGAGATAAGTCAATATATCAGGTACTCTTCCCCCCCCCCCCCCCCCCCGCCTTTCTTGCAGCTAGAGGCCTAGAACTACCCCAAACTTTGAATTGGGCCCTACAGAGAAGACTGTTGGTCATAACTTTTGCAGCAAGAGCAAGTTCATAGAGGAGCAATGCCATTCATTGATGCTGCTGGTGGCATCGGGACACGGGCTTGCCAGCAGTATTGGGGCCTGCAAGCTTCAGTCTGTATTGTTTGGCAATGGTGTCCACATGCTTACTAAAATTCTAAATTTTTGTATCGTAAGTTTATTAAAACAAGTGCAATTTTTGTCACATAGTATTTTTTACGTGCTTTTAATATATTTTCATTAAAACCCTGGAACTACACATTTGACACATGTTTATGGCAAAACCCATACACATTAGCAAACTCATCCTCTGACTTTATTTTTCAATTTTAATGTGTTACCATGCATTCTGTGAGAACTGTTGGCAAGTCAATCCACTGTGAGCACCGAACTTCCTTGTACATCCTTTCAGGGTATGCTTCAAATGCAATGACCTGGTCACTGTTTATTTGGGCCAGTTGTATGTCCCTTCTAGATCTCTAAGTAAATAGGTGTATAGTAACACCCATTTATTTCCCAATTCTCAAACTTACTTCAGTGTGCTTCAGTAACTTTCAGTTGCTCATATGTGCATCTCTGTTTAAGGGCTTTTTCTGGAACCTTGTTATAGGGCAGGTTAAGAAAAAGGATCTGTAGAGGATTATGCATTGTATAGAAGGAAATTTTAACATTAACAAAGCCTTGTATTTTCTGAAACATTTGTTGGCACACTTGTTATTGGACTGTTCTTTATTATATATGTAATCCAAGTTTGCCTAGGAGTTGTCATAACTTGAGGGCACAGAGGAAGTAGTATAGTAATAACTCACATTTCTTGGGTTTGTGCCTAATCTGCCTCATCCCCCATGTAAAGTTTTCCTGGTCATTTCTGGGGGTCCACCTGGGGTGTCTCACAGTGACTCACCAAGGGTCTTTCCATTTCTTCTATTCCAGATTTTATTATTGATCATGCAGTCTTGAGAATTCTCTTCAGGTTGACCCTCTCCACCAGCGCCATGGCTCATGCCTGCAGTGATGAGATAAATATCTCTGGGGGCAGGGGATGGATGAGTTTTCCTACAGAAAGTGAGACCCTGTGGATTGGGAAAACAAACAGCCATGATGCTCAGGAAGGAGTCAACAAATACCCACTGGTCCCTACGATGTTTTTAAAACGAATGCAATAAAGTTCCAATATTAATATGCCTAAGTAGCTCAGAGATCCAATTATAATGAGTCGTATCATATTTCCTATATAGTGCCTAAAATGTTATCATTTTCATTTTGAATTTGCTTGAAGATTTTTATACAACCATGAACCTAAATTTGGAAATAAAGATTTAAGGATACATGGCATTTACACTTGCTATCTTTTAGTGACATCCTAGAAATATTATGGTTCACTAATATAATATTTCTTCCCCTAGGGATTTATGCTCCCAAACTTTCTGGACAAAGATCATTACCCCAGGCCACTGGTAACTCAAAGGATAGAGAAGCTTTTCTGAGGCTTTTCTTACTGTGTTGTCAGTGCCTGATCAGCTCACCTATACATATAACCTCTGAAAATATACACTTTGTACCTTTGCCAACAAACCCCATAATCGCTTATTCTCTTCTTCATAATAGTTACTTTCAAAAATTTTACTATGTCTTAGGGCTCTGTACATATTGAATAGAACAAGCTGTGTAAAATAAACATTTTGTTGTAGATCCAAAAGAGCTATACCTTATTATATCTCAGAAAATGTTTTGCAATTCTCTACCTACACAATAAGTGTTTTAAATGATAGCCCTTTAAGTGCACCATCAGAACTCATAGAATTTCATGGAAAACACACTGAACTATTTCCAGAGAATTGGTGTCGTTTTAAAGGTATTATCCTAAGGAACAGTCCATATAAGCAACTCATGTTTTCTGTGGTCTTTTTGTTGTTTCTTTTAAAGGGTGAACTAACATTCACATCACATCAGGGTTTGATGAGTCAGAGCAATGCAGATGTCATTATGGTGAAGTACTTTTGCATCTTCAGTAACTGGCCAGGATCTCATGGGCTATATTAAACTTTACATAAGATGGAAAACAATGGTGATCTTTTAGCAGCTGCAGTAATGAGTGGGAATAATTTTGTGCAATAGAGAAATTAATTATTAAAGAATTTTATTATTTTTACATATATCAAGTATAGATTGGGTTACTAATTAATGGTAGTAACAAAGTATCCTTTAAAAATAAATGTAGGTAAAGAAATGCATGTATTTGAAGAAGAATGAATAAACATTTAGATTATAGTTGTCTTCATAAAACTCATGAAAGTGGTACAGGTATGACTGAAGTTTGGGGTATGTTGACTCCCATGACCTTCAGCATGTGCTAATGGCTTTGTAAATAGGGATGAAATGTCATCTCTATGGAGGGGATCCTAGGTGTCCCCAAAGACCTCTGAAAGTAGTAAGTATAGTGCATTCAGTGTGGAGAAAAGCAGATTCATCTTAAAGAGGTGTCTGCTGCTAAGCACAAAGGTGTTCACATTTATAAGGAATGGATTTGTACTTTAGCAGAAGCATGTTTATAATAGAATAAAGGTGTAGCAAAAGGAAATTTGCAAGAGCACACCTTCACCTGAGGAGAGAATCTTCTGGTAGGCTGATTCAAGAAGCCACTTGACAAGGATGTGACGTTGTCCCTTGGAAGCCAGTTGTCATGAAATGTTCCAGTAATGTAGCTCCTTGTTCTGCGTGCTTGTTTCCCAAACACCCTTGTGATAATTGGGCTCACTGGTCAGGCTGATACATCTTGACTTTTTGGCAATCACACTCCTTATACTGTAAATAAGTAAAGAGGCTTAAATAGTCTGATGAGCTTCATTACTTGCATTCACATTGAGGAGATTAAGTGCCTGTGTCTGAATGGTTGGAGGACAGATCCCGGACCTGGTGACCACATCAAGATACACGCTCACTTTGTGGGTATCTATCTGGGTGAGCAGCACACCTGCAAAAATGCATTAGTCTCACGGCTCACTTTTTCTCAACATTTTCAACTCTGCTGTTCATGTTATTTGTGATTTAAACCAAGCTCTTAATGTTGTTTATATGCCATTTAACATCTCAGATACTTTGTAGAAATTCCCTTAAGGAAAAAAGATTTTTATTTGTGTCAGTAATATAAGGACTCACTGTTTTGCAAAAAAATGAGTTATTTGAGTACGCACCTGGCCTAAAGTTGAAGTCTCATATATTTCTCATTCAGACTACTGTCTATCTTTTTCTTCTTCATTGCCAACTTTCTTGAATGAGCCATTTGCTCTCACTGCCTCCACTTCTTTGGTGCCAAGTCTTTCCACTGCCCCCAGCTGGCTCCCACCCCCTTCTACTGGAACTTTCTCTGAGGTTTCTGACAGATAATACACAGGGCTCCTTAATCCTCACTCTACTTCACTCTCTACAAAGTTGAATGGTATGTTTTAAACTCATGTTTGGAAAGCATACCTCCTTCCTTTGCTGATTTCCAGGACATACTTGCAGATTAGTCGGGTACATGGGGATGTCAAGTGTGATGGGATTGGTCCTGAGAGGCCCACCTTGTCATACCCATGGGCCTGTATTAGTCTCAGGCATCAACTTACGGTGTGGCCTCAGGACCAACAGTTACCTTCTCAGCAGCTAAGAATTCAGGAATTATCTTCCACAATTATCTATTAATGTTGGACACAGTACCAAATCCATCAAAACTTCAGTCATTCCATCTATGCAACGAGAACTTGGTCCAAATCATCTCTTGAATTTTTTCAGGCATTTTAAGTATCTGAAGTACAGAAATGGGGTCATATATTATATGGGGTTATATATTAAATATAAATATTCATCTTTCGTATCAGTGAGATATCAGGACCTAATATTAGGAAGAATGAAGAATATCTGTAAGTTTATACATCTGCTGCATTTGGCTTCAAAGCATGTTAATGATCACAAAACAGAGATAAGTGACAGAACAATTCAGCATATTTTAGAGACATTTGGTTATGCCTTCCTGCTAAAGCTAAAACACTTTATAATTCATGAATATGAATTGGTAATAGATTTATGGTATCTCACGCGTTAATTAGTAAAGTGAATTGCCAGTTCTTATCTCTTACTCTCCTCTTATTCTATTGTTCCCCCCATCCAATCTGTATTATTAAACTATTATTATTGTTATAGCAGTGGAATAATGTAAGGATGAGACACTTGAAAGTAGACAATCATAATTGGTGAGGGCAATGAGTTAGTGAGGAAGTTCAATCAATAATGAAAATGCTTTCTCATGTTTTTAAAAATATTTAGATTAGTATCTGGGTCAGGAACCAGTGTCCCTGGAATGTGCTAGCCTGGCATGCAGATTATTTTGAACTAGAATCAATTAAAGCCTAACAAACAGGAAGAGTGTTTTACTTCCCCCTTTTCTCAAAGAGATTGAGATAGAAAAAGACCTGCTTCAGGAAGGGAACTTGGCATTAGTCAGGAAGACTCCCAAGCATGCTTACTAGATTACCCATGTCCCATTGTTTCCAAATTAGAATTTCCTGCCATGTGTGTTCATCTCCTCAACTACTTCTCAATCACTCATTCTCACTTCTGAAATCGAATACTCTGTTTCCCCCTTTTCTCCTTTGCCCAGATGGCATATATACCTGTTCTCTCTCTATCTTTTCGAATACTCATGTTCATCTGAAGTCCCTGTGTGCATGTATAAAATTTTTTATTTTCTACTATTAATCTGGTACATGTTTGAATTTTTTGACCAGACAGAAGAACTAAAGGGGTGAGGGGGAACATTTCCTCAACACCCCAACACCTACTAACCTACTTGGTTGAATTGATGGGTCAATTCAGTCAACCCTGTAACCACACTAATAACCTACTGTTGAAAAACTGTATTTTAACCCAAACTGTGAAACACCTTTGGGTGCAATCAGAAGATGACTGCTGCTGGCTGAGGCGCTTGTCTGGAGGTCCTCCTGTCCAGCTGAGTTAGGCATCCTGGTGGGTGTTTTGAATGGAGTAAACTCTTCCAGGAGAGAGGTCTCTAAGGGGAAAAGCAACAGTACTTGAGGTTGGTTAGGGAAGGAAGGTCAGTGCATAAAATAAAAGGGGCAGAATGTGGACATTTACACTCATTACATGTTTCTTGTTTGCAAATAAAAACGCTGTATTAGAATTGAAAGACATGCCTGTGAATTTTGCTCACTTAGGCTAAATGTTAAAAATTAAAGTATTTCAGTAGTTTGAAATAGTATTTGCAGATATGGAAGTGATTCAGAAGTTTCTTTATCTTGTGATATTGAATGTAATTTTAAGTTTTTGAATTTGAGAAATGTGGCATCTTACCTTATCTCTTCCTAGGTATTGTACCTACAGTTGGGTAATTGGCCAGTAGGTGGCAGGGCTGTGACTTGAATAAAGGTCACGACAATAAATGGGCACTCCCTAGGCATGGGCAATTGAAAGTGCCAACACAGAATTGTTTGCAACATGGCTTAAAAGCAGAAATTAAGCACATACGTATGTATTAGGATTTTTGTATATGTTGTAGATACAAAATGAATATTACGTGATCTCCTTCACCAAAAAGATGACAGTCTTGTACCAGAAGTATGTCCAGGGTTGGGTTTTTTGTTAAGCACTGTAACAGACCGTGAAATAATACTACAGATTTTTTTATTTCCAAGTATAATGGGAACATAGGAACTATTACTATTAATTAGCCTGTGATGATTTTAAGGCAAGGAGTTCTTGGAAAGTTACAAAGAAAGTAAAAGTCTAAGAAGAGCTTTTCTTCTAAGAAACAAAAAGCATTCTGAAACAAAAACTCAGCAACAAGAAGATAACTTTGTTATAAAGTGGCAATATAAAGTTTAAATTAAGATTTGAAAACATTAAAGCTAAAATTCTTATCTAGTTCTTAAAACCTCTGATCTAGTGGCACTCCCCCGGGGACAGCTGCGGCTTTCACAGCGCACTTGGCAGTGTGGAGATGTTTTGGGCTGTGACAGTTGGGGACGAGGTGCTATTGGTGCCTAGTGGACAGAGGTCAGGGATGCTGCTAAACAGCCAACTACTCACACGACAGACCCACAAGAACAAAGTGACCTGCCCCGAATGTCAGCAGTACCAAAGTATTGTAAATATAGACAAACGTATCCAGAGGCATAAAAAGAACAGAACACCAGTAAAGGTTCACCGTTGAGTGAGTGAGGTTTGGAACATGAAAACTAGAATTTTTGTCTCAAAATCAGGAGCAGATGAGGTCTGTGTTTGGAAAAAAGGGCTAAAAACACCACCTTGGGTTGAAGAGCTTTGGGCAAGGCCACTGCACAGCATCTGGGGATGGGCAGTTGGAGCTCGGACAACACCTTGATGCTGCTGAGTGTCCTGTGATCTGTGGGGTCCACTTCCAGTAGAGCGGTGCAGACCACATTCATCAGAACCCACTGGTCCGGCAGGGTAGGCGAGTCTACAGGATTTCTCACTGACCATTGTCCCCACCAGATGGAAGCTCACTGGTGACACGGCTGGAGTCAGGCAGTGGGGCAGGTCCCTTCGTCTGGAGTGAGCGAAGTGACCTCCCACTTTCTGGAATGTGTGGAGATGTAGGAAGAGGGAGAAAGCTGTTTCCACGTTGGGGAAGAATCCTCCCATGGGAAAAGCTTTCTCTCAAGTGGAGGACACAGAGCGAACAGGAGATTGAGGGCAAAGAGGGAGCTACTATCAGAGTTCTCAGGGTGGCGTAGATCCACATTTGATAAAGGACCCTTGAAGGGACTCAGGTTTTCTCAGCATTGCATCCTGTGCATTCTAGGGACAGAGAAAAAGAACTAGAAAAGCCCGGCTCAGTCGTATCCCTGTACTGTCAGAATTTGAGGGGTTGGGGACAGTAATGGGGTAAAGGTAAGACATAGATTATATGATCATAAAGTGTGGAGAGAAGATACAAACTATGTAAATGTCACACAGCGTGTAATGATGGCTTTTCTATTTTAAGTTTTGTTAGGTGTGTTTTCTCCTCCTGGTCTTGCTCTGACTCTTCAGTGAAGGGGCTCTATCATGGTGTTCTAAGCACAAGGATAGTATACCAGGGCAGCTCACACCCCAGCAATCACTGGTCTCAGAAGGGAGGAGAGAACAGGGCTGTTAGCTTCATGCATCCAGATGTGTCCTGGGTGCTGGCCAAGGGCCAACTGCCTGCCGCTGTGACTGATGAGAAGTCATTGGCCTGAAAGCTGTGGGAAGTTCCCTTGTTTTCTCTCTGCCAGGAGAAGCCCAGGAGGCAGGCGAATTCCTTCCTAATCACAGAGAATCAAAGCTGGTTGAAGCGCTCAGTCACATTGAGGTAAACTGCAATTGGGAGTGGCTGTCTCTATGGATTAAAAAACGAATACTTGTCCTACTTGTGAAAGGACATGTTCAGAATTAGGGTTCTGTTCTGCTGCTAGAGAAAGAAAGAAATGCTTGGACTCATACAACTGAAAGGGAAGGGTGAATTGTGCACTAATATGATTCAGAGTTGATACCTTTTAATTAGCGTAGCATTTTGATTAGGTAATAGCTATTTTTAGTCCACAAATTTTAACCTACCAACAAATACGCGGTTAAGAAGAATTCTCCCTCTCACTCCCGTTTCTGGGTCACTAGGTTTTCCCACCCAGAAGCCAACCAAATGTATGATGTTAAGTTCAGTTCAAAGATTTTTAAATGTTTTAAGTTGTTGATCAATTATGTTACATTTAATTTTTTCTTTTTCAGGGAGTGGTGCATTATGGATTTGCTTTGAGGGAAATTTGCTACACACTTGGCCTGTGCTCTATCTTGGCAAATACCAACAAGCGACTTCTTTTCTGAGTTCAGTAAATATTGGAGAACCAGCATTATTCCCCTGTTGTAGATGAACATTTATTCTGAAATAGGGTTTTTTTTAGATCTTGGGATAGGTATGTGTTTTTTTCTGTTAAATACAGCTTGACAAAGGGGTTTTTAATAAAATGTGTTGGAGGATACCATAAAACCCAGCCTTACGGGGGGGAGGGGTGTGAAGAAGGAGCCGTGAGAGAAGGAACGATAACAATGATGACTGACCTCACACCTGTGGTATGCTGAGTCCTTCGATGCACTGCTTCACATTTTGAACCTTAAATATTCACAG
>PVKE010012164.1:23207-38787 GCA_004027555.1 Craseonycteris thonglongyai
AAAAAAAAAAAAAAAAAAATATTCACAGCAGCTCTGAAAGGTAATAAGCATTAGCACAGCTATTTAAAGATTCGGTGGCTTACCCAAAGCTCTAAGTTGACGATAGCCAATATATGAACCCCGGCATTCCCAGTTCCAAAATCTGTGGGCTTTCTCCTTCACTGGGTTGTGTCTCACACCCGTCCATGCTAACTTTTCAAAGGGGGTGGCGGCCACTACATACAGTGCCAGGTGGGCATTGGACTAGGCAGGGATCACTGCATAAGTTCTGTGAATGTCTAAGCACTATGCTGTACACCTGAAATGAATGTAAAAGACTACTGAACGCCAATGGTAACTCAAAAAGTAAATAAATAATTAAAAAAGGGGAGGGGTGTGGCCTACAAATGCTGAGGTCAAAAGGAAAAAAAGAAAAAAAGACCCACCGTGGGAAAGAAAGCATGAGAGAGGTTGGGTTATTCAACAAGTCATGGCTTTGTTATAAAGAGCTAGTCCATGATTTATATAGCATCAAAAAACTGATACTGGGAAAGCCGGGATGGCTCAGTGGGTTAAGTGCTCACTTTGCAGCCCTGGGGACTGAGGATCAAGTCCCGGCCCTGGCCCATGCGGACCCATATGCTGAACTGGGGAGTGCCCCCAGTTCAGTTCTCACCAGGGCGAGACCCCGGCCCAGTTCCTGCCCTGTGCAGCCCCGCCCACCTGTGGAATGACACTATGTGGAAAAACCAATGATGTGCAACTATGGAGACTGTTCTGGGCCCTCCCCCTTCTCTCTGTCTCTGACTGTATCTCTCTCTCTTTCTGTCAAAAACAATAAATAAATCTTAAAACAACTGATACTTCCTTTTACTATTGTCATTTTCTGTTGCATTTGTAAGAATTCTGTGTTCACATGAGATCCTTTCTGGGAGCAGGATGGTTTTTCTTTCTCTCTGGATGTTTCCATTGTTGTGTCTGCAGTCTGCAGTGTGGCTCTGAAACGAATTCCTGGATAATGAGACTGAAAAGTAACAACATTAGATGCAAGGTCCCCACACTGACCCTAAGCTTTATGGGGTACCAATGATAGACTATCTTAATGGTTTTCCAAGAAGAAGACTGTAGTCCTTAGCTGTTGTCTCATAACTACTTACCCAGAAATTACTGGCTTAACACAACTACATCCATGATCTTAGTTATGGCGGTTCAGGAATCGAGCTGCCTCTCCGGTTCAGGGGTTCATACAAGTTTGTAGTGATGGGCTGGCGGGGCTGCAGTTACCCCAAGGCTGGAGCGTAAGTTCTTTGCCCTGTGAGGCTGTCCACTGGGCAGCTCACATGGCCGCCGCCTCCTTCGGAGCAGGCAGGCTAGAGAGCAAGACGGGGCACTCGACCTGACTTTATATCTCCATAGTCCAGCCTTGGAAGTGACAGTCCATCACTTCTCCTCTGCCCTGTCTTGTCCTGTTCCTTACTGAGAAGTCTGTAAATCTGACCCATACTCAAGGGGCAGAGATGACATAAAACCATGAATAGCTGTATATGGGATTCCAAGGGGCCAGGCCCACCGCAAAGACCAGATACTGCAATCACCCACTTATTGGAACCTGTTTACTTCTTTGTTTCTCCCTTTAAACTACATTCTATCAAAACAAGGGCTGTGTCTGTTTTGTTTACTATTCTAACAAATGTGGTACCTAACATAGCTAATAAATGCTTACTAAATGAGCGGGTGAGAGGATAAATATTAATCGTGGTTTATGATCATGATTCTCATACCAGTGAACACCTGTCAGAGCTTTATTTAACTCATTAACTGAGAGAACAAGTCAGATACTATAAAACACTCCAAGGAAAACACAAAGTACCACATACTCATTGTCAGATTAGGAATGCTGACATGATTCTTACAAATGAGTACAAACTGGCAGAACTGGTTATTATTCACAAGGCAGTATTCAATGGCATTCCATCGGACACAGCTGAAATTTCTATGGACCAAAGTTCTTCTCATTACTCACAGTTCTCTACAGTTCTCTTCTGTCTCCACGATGTTGTAAAGAAAACAGTCAAGGGCAAAGGCAGCGATAACCTGGGCTGAGGAAGTAGGCAGTGTGCCCACTAACTTTCACAATCTTCCTCACAAATGGATGGTGCAGACTGGGAGAAAATACACCCTAGGAGACAGCCAAGCAAGAAGAGTCTTAGCTCTTCTCTTTTAGAATGTATGCAAGCAGTTAGGGCACCTAACTGGGAGCCTAATGGTTCTCGCTTATGAGGGAATAGGATTTCTCCCATGTGTGAGAGCTTCTCAGATGGATCGCCACTGCTTCCCAATATACTACTGGTCCCTTACACTTGCTAACCTTGTGAGGTAGAGAGTACCTCTGGCAATAGAAAGTGAAACCAAAGCATCCCAATGTTTCAGGGGTGATAGTCTTATAGACAGATGCCAAGGCTGCATGGCCCATGAGAGCCAGGATTCTAGCAGGAACTGCTGAACACGGCAGACCAGCTGTATCAAAATCCTGCTGTGTGGCAGGTGGGGGTGAGGTGGGGAGATAATGATCTTACCAAACATTTTTACTCTGGGGCTCTATCCTAGACATACTGAAACAAAATACGCTGAAATAAGGCCTGGATAATCTGATGTTCAGGGTCCTCCTCAGATAACTCTGTGCGGCCCATTTGCTCTCCCCTGGCCTGGAGCCTTGCTCATGGAAGGCCTTCACGGGGCTGAGGTGTGATCTGAGTGCCTCTATGACAAGCTTAAGGAGCTCTGGAGCTTCCATCGAGAGATTACAGGTGGCCTTGCCTTTGAGTTTCTCCAAGTGAATATGGAAAGGAAGGTTTTCCCCTGCAAGGTTATTTGTTTTTTTAAAAGCTACACTTGGAGAAAAACACATGTTATGCTATAAACTTAGCTACAAAATCATGACAGAAAAGAAGAACAAGAGATGTCACTACAGATCTCTTTCTATAGCCTCAATCCATAAACCTTGCTGTTACAGAGTTACTTCATTGTCGTAACCTCAACATAAAACCGTTTGGTTTTAACATGAATCAGTGGAATCTTCTGGAAGCTTCAGCAGATACTTGCAGAGTGTCCTGCTGGGTCCTCCTGGAATAAGAAAAAGAAATCTATGTATATACATTTTTCCCCACCATGCAAATTTTGCAAAATCATTTCAATATACTTAAAAAGCGACAACTATTTGAAATTCAAATGAACATTTACCATCTGTGGTCTTCATTAACATTATAAAGGTATCATGATGCAGACATTTCTGTTGATGAATAATTAGCTTTCTTGAGTTTTATATTTGCTAGTTCTAACTTTGTAGGACATAAAGTGTAGCAGGTGACCTGATTTGTTGTATGCAGACCATGGAGTGAGAACAGAATTTAGAAAGGATTAATTCCAGTGTGCTTAGTTTACAAGCAAGGAAACCACCATTCAGACAGGGGAACTGTTATGGGTTGAATTGTGTCCCAGATTCATGTGTTGAAGTCCTAACTGCAGTACCTCAGAATGAGACTGAGGTTGGAAATAGTCTTAAAGAGGCAACTATATTAAAATTAGGTCATTAGGGTAATTCCATATGACTGGTGTGCTCATAAGAAGAAATTTGGACACAGGCATTGTCTGAGTCTATCTGGGCTGCATTAACAAAATACTGTATTCTTCCATGTATACGATACTTTTGTCTTAAATTGTTAGACCAAAAATTGAGGGTCATCTTATACACAAGAGGAATCTATGTATTGATTTCTTACTGTTGGGTTAGGAAGTAGAGGTTGTCTTACACATGGGGGTGTCTTATACGCGGAACAATATGGTACATAGGATAGCTCCTAAACAACAGCAATTTATTGATTAATTAGGTTGTTTAGAAATAGATGCCTTCTATACTTCCAATTTGCCATGTGTCAGAGTTATACATGTAACATGATTTTGAGTGTTTTTAAATGTCACCTATTTTTCTGAGCCCTTGTTGCTAACATTGGTTTTAATACTAATACATGTAATGTTTTTCTTAGGAATGTAGTTCTCCTGGTTGTCAAAAGATTACCGAAGACAGAAAGCAATCTTTTGCCCACCACATCTATACATATCTGTACCTATGTATATTTATTCTTTTATCTTCATATATCCATCTACCTAGCATTTACTTAAAGGTTTATTTTTATTGTTTTTAACAGAGAGAGAAAGAGACAGAGAGAGAGACAGAGAGAAAGGGGAGGGCCCAGAGCAGTCTGCATGGTTGCACGTCATTATTTTTCTACATAGTTTCATTCCACAGGTGGGCACAGGGCTGAGCAGGGCAGGAACCAGGTGGGGGGACTCCTGCCTGGAGCTCGCCCTGGTGAAAACTAAACTGAGGGCTTACCTCAGTTCAGCATATGGTCCAGGACTTGATTTTTGGACCCCGGGGCTGCAAGACGAGCACTCTACCTGCTGAGCCATCCCAGCGTCCCCTACCTAGCATATTAAGTGTTGACAAATCTAAAAGTGAAACGCGACAGGATAGGAAATGCTGGAAAAAGGCAAATGCAACTTTACTAGGATGGTCATGAGAAGGTGACATTTGCGTTAAGATCTGAATGTTTGGAGAGCAGGACTTGTGGATGGTTAACCTGGAGGAAGAGCTTTCCAGGTGGCAGGATCTATGACTGCAAAGAGCCTGATGCTGAGGCTTGTCTAGTGTGCTGGAGAAGCAGCAAGCACGCCACCTCGAGCAGTGACATCAGGGCAGTCACCATGGGACAATTGTACAGGACTCCATGTGCCACAGCTTTTACTTGGAGCACACAGAAGGCTGCTGGAGGGTTGGGAGCAGAGGTGTGACCAAATCTGCCTCACGGATAGGGTCTGTGTGATATCTACTCGTATACTGAATGTGGGGTGAGGGGCAGTGTGGGAGCAGGGACGCCATCCATTTACATGGTCACTGCAATACCTATGCAAAGATGATATTGGCTTGGCTAGGGTGGTCGCAGTGGAGGAAAGAAAAATAGTGGAACTGCGGATGTATTTTAAGAGAGTACCTGGATGTATTTACTTCCAGACTGAACATAGGTGAAGGTGTGAGAAAGAGAAGAGTCAAGGATGTCTGAGGGTTGTGGCCTGAATTACTGACAAGCTCCTATAGATCAATTAAAATAATGGATAACTCAATGGAAGAAATGGAGCACTATATACTTAAAACAGTAATTCTTTTTTAAAGCAATGTGTGTGTGTGTGTGTGTGTGTGTGTGTGTGTGTGTGTGTGGTAAACCTTATACTGAAGAAAAGGGCTCAGATCATAAGTATACAGCTGGATGAATTTTCACAAAGTGAACAAACCAAATTTATGTAACCAGTACCTAGATCAACAGTCAGAATATTTCATGCACTCAAGAAATACTTCCTCCCTGAAGTAATTGTTTTAAAAATTATCTCTGTATTTGTGTTAAATCTTTTCTGCGTAGCATATAATGTAGAGCCATGGACCACAGAGTAGGGGTTATCTTCAGGAATCGCGGGGTAGGGGGGGGAAGAGTGAAGAAATTCTTCTGCAACTGTGTGATAGGAATTAGTCACCTGCTTTATTTCATGAAATTCATACTGAAAAGTTCTTTCCTAATAATACAATGTGAGAGAGGCAGGAGGTAAAAATAGATACACTTTCCACATAGATCTCAAAATTTGAGAGTTCACAGGAGTTGCTAAAAAAAAAAAAAAAAAAAGCCCCAAGTCCTGACTTGACAAAAAAATTAAACTTTAAGACAGTGAAAAGTGGAGTTGAATATACTATAGTTCAATGATCTGTACTTTTAAAGTGAAATATTCATTATCTTGAAAGCTTGGTAAAAATGAGGGTTAGAGTAAGAGGATTTAGATGCTGAGTCTGAAAACTGGACTTGAAACACAGAATCTATAGTTATAGTTTTCCTCAGAAGTTACATATGCAAAACTACATGAGCCACAATGGATGTGTGAGGGACTAGGGATAGAAGGGTAGGAGAAATAAGAAATAAAATTCTGTTTGAGCCCTCTGTTGAAGCACCACCCCCACCCCAAAAAACAAACCCAAAAAAAAGGAACCCAAAACTTTAAAACAAAAATTCTACTTTAGGAAAATTAAAGTTCTTGATTTTGGAAATAATATAGAAACTTACTTATTTCTGATTTAAAAAATAATTAAATAAATAAAATTAAAAAAAATCTTTAAAGACTTTATACTGACAATACAGGAATGCAGCTAGAGAGATAGAATTTTTCTTAGGTAATATTGAAGGGGAAAAAAGCATTTTAGACCCCTGAGAAATGCCTAGAAGTGCTCATAAGCCAACTAAGACCCTTTCCATGATTAGCAGAAAGATGCTGGGTGAACCTGTGAATTACAGCCACTGAAAGATCCCATCGAACATATTGAACCTATTCTGCCCAGAAAGACACTGTACCGGTCATTAATATACTTAAATATTCATCCTGTCATCTTAGTTTTATAAGCTGCAGTTTTATCATTTTGAGTTTGACCCCAAGTGTTTTGAATCAGATAACAGGCTTGGCAACTCAGCGACTAAAACCAGGAAGCAGAGACATCAGATATGTCATCATCCCTTGACAAATTATCCAGATATTTTATCTTTCAAAGGCCAACTTAAAAAGATATGCTTACAATCCCCTCGAAGGGATCCTTGAAAATAGGTCTCGAGAAAAGGCAAGTTCTAAACAGGTGGTGATCACCAGGCTTTTAAGAATCACCCACGGGGAAGCCGGGATGGCTCAGTGGGTTAGGCGCTCACTTTGAAGCCCCGGGGACCGAGGATCGAATCTCGGCGCCGGCCTGTGCGGACCCATATGCTAAACTGGGGAGTTCCCCCAGTTCAGTTCTCACCGGGGTGAGACCCCGGCCCAGTTCCTGCCCTGTGCAACCTCGCCCATCTGTGGAATGAAACTATGTGTAAAAAAAACCAATGATGTGCAACTATGGAGACTGTTCTGGGCCCTCCCCCTTCTCTGTCTCTGACTCTGTATCTCTCTCTCTCTGTCAAAAACAATAAATAAATCTTTAAAAAAAAAAAAAAAAAGAATCACCCAAATAAGAGACTCATTATGTAGAATGTTTTATATTCAGAAAAGCTCTCACCAGTTCTCATCTCTTTGGTTTATTTTACCTATTTACTCAAAGTAATAGTTGTGGCTCCATATTTATGCATCATCTCATTGCCATCAGCTATTTCAGTATTTCCCATTGCAGTCACTAAACCTTTCTGTTCACCAGACTGTTTACAATCCTTCTTTTTATTCATGTTCTAATTATCTTCACAAGGACTTGCACATATATTTTCTTTTTGACACTGGACTGAAGGACTGAATGGCCTTCATGTTACATGATGGCGGGAAGAGTATCGGTTTTGTTTGCTGTTGTATTCCAGCTAGTAACCATTAGAGAGTCTGGCACGGAGTTGGGACTTAATCAATATTTGTTGAATGAATGAATGAATGACTATCAAACTGGTAGAGGCTGCTATGCACTGGTGAGAAACCAACCATGACCACACCCTGAGGTTGGTCTCTATTTTCCTTAGCAGTCTTCTGACATTGACAACACCCACCCACAACATTCTCTCAGAAAGCTTCTCAGATGCAAGACTGGGAAATAGGACGTCTCAGTACCCCAGCCCTGTTTGCCATGTGTACATACACCACACCCAGCAACACGCCCGGCTCCACCTTAAACACTCACGTGCTACTGCAGACACATAATGATGTGAGTGGTATTGTGTATGAACACGGGCTTGAAATTTCTGAAACATGGAATATTTCATTGTAATCACATTCACACCTTTTTTTCCACTGAATTTCCAATCTCGATCTCTGAACATGATATTTTATAGTCACCTGATGTCTACCAAAAATAAAATTAAAGGCACGATGGCGCCCTACTGTCTCTGAAAACATCTCTCTAAATTAGTCAATATTATTTTGAAAAAAGAAAAAGAGAGAGAAAGCCAAAATCAGACAATGAGTATTTCTAAGGTTAGTCTGATTCCTCCCATCACCCTCCTAATTATTTATCGTAAAAAGGAAAGGAAGAATGTCAGTATTAATAAGCGTCCTCAGGGGACAGATGCTTTATGTTGTGAGATCTAATTTAATTTTTGCAACAATGCCGGCACATAGGCATTACTCACCCTCATTTGCACACGAAACTACTAGAAATGAAGTGACTTGTCCAAGGGCACAGGGCTGGTGGATCTCAGAGCTGGGATTTGAATTCTAAATGCTGCCTCTTTGATTCTAAGCCTGTGCTATATCTGCAACATGTTCATGCAGTAGGTGCACCCTGGAATTCACACAGCTCTCACAGAGATCGAAAAGCAGCTTCACCACCTTCTCTCTCACCTAATTACTTGTGCTGTTGTTAGATGTTTTAACGGTGAGAGTTGGGTGTGGGAGATGCCAGTAAAGGAGGTTTTCAAAAAGGGACTTGATGGCACATAACCAAAAACTGTACGGATGTTTAAGTATCCATGTTCCTTCATCAGTTTCACAGCTATTTTGTTCCAAAAGAAAGAATTATTGAAATAAATGCTTCGCTATGCAGAAATGTTCTCTCAAGAAAACAGTTTCCTTGGTCCTGAAAAGATTTGCGTTGGAGCGACACAGAAAGGTACCAGAGAGAAGCCTGTGTGAGCAAATGATGTGCGTCAGGAACTCCGTACAGACACAAGGTGAGACTCCTGAACTTGGGTAAATGCTCCTGAAGGAGACCGAACATTTCAGGGTTTCAGCCCAGATCTGCGGGCATGTTTTAAATAATCATTTATCAGACACTACTTTCTTCTAACTGTGACTATGTGTTCTTAAAGTGCTGAAACCACGACCTTTGCACAGGAAGCATACATAATCTTTCCCAAGAGTTATATCTGGTCTGGGGATTAAGATATTTTATTGTCTGTTCCCTCATATGGTTCAGATTAAAAAACAGTAGCATTATATGTAACACGATGCTTCTAAGTATTTCCTGAAGGGGGTGGTGCAGGAAGAAAATAGTACAGTTGTAGATAAGGGAACATTTTCACAAAATGTGAAAATTGATGATTGTAGCTGGTGAAAAATATATGCATGGATATATGTGTACTCTATAACCTGAATGCAACAATTTGGAGCCTTTATAGATAGATGGATAGTTGTATATATGTCCATATACACAATATGTAATCTATTCGTATGCATTGATTCACATGTAAATATAAAATTGGTGAGATTTTTATCAGGTTTATTTTCAGAAAATAATAGTTCCCATAAAGCACTGAAGAGGAGCTAGAACCATCTTAATTATTTGAAGGCTATTTTAACCCATAGAGTCAGCAGAGTCAATCAAATATATTTTGATGTAATGTTTTATTCTATAAATGCACAAAAAAGGCCTTCTTTATTCTAATAATTGAAATGATGTCAAAAATAAGACAATTTACATTCATTATATAAACTGTGCTATTTTTTACTCATATTAAGCACTCAATATACTTTTTCATTGAAGTATATAATCTTTTATTTTGTCACAGTTGTACACAAGTTGCATTCCCTTTTACTCTAAGAAGATACACGTGCTCAGTCTAAAGCACTGTTTAGAATAAACTCTGTGTATTACATGAATTACCTTTATCAGATACAGGGTTTTATTTTAAATAAATTAAATTTGGAAATGTCAAGACATTCAGCTTTGTTGTGTTTTGTTTTTTACCTTCTGGGAAATGGAAAGGAAAAATCTTATCTTGTATTGAATATGTGTTATGTGCTGTCCCAGGCAGCTTGCACCAATTTGAGTAATCATAGTCGTAAATATTGTTCATATGCCAGTAGATGGTGCTCCGGTAACCTGACCCCATTAAAACCGGGACAACTTGCTCTGTCTTAATTCATTTCAATGGATCTTGGCTTACTTACAAAGGCCAGACTTTGAAACAGTTATTAACTGTGTTGTTAATTTGAAATGAAGATCCTATCCGAGAATCATGGATTTCAGAGCAGTGTCTAAATACCTGTCTGTGGCTTGAATTTTTCTTGTACAACCCCGTCAGGTGTTCAGCCACGAAGAGGGAAGTCAGGACCTCCTGAGGTCGTCATCCCATCCCACCTGTGAGCCACTTCGGCTCTAAGGAAGTTCTGTCTAAAATAGAGTAAGAACCCTGTGCCTGTGAAATCTCTACACCGGTTCTGCACGTATCACTTCAGGTCATTCAGAAGCAATGCATTGACTATCCCACAGGTACTCCCCAGCATGTCAGTGTCGTGAGGTTGCCTTAACATAGCACCAGACTCGATGGCTTATAACAATAGATGTTTGTTGTTTCCCAGTTCTGGAGGTCAGAAGTCCAGCGTCAAGGTGTTGGCAGCACCATGCTCTCTCAGAAGGCTCTAGGAGAGAAACCGTTCCATGTCCTCTTAGCCTCTGGTGTTGCCAACAGTGTTAGGCATTCTCCAGCCTATATATGCATTCCTGTCTTCTCTGCCTCTGCGTCAAGAGGTATCACCCTGCGTATCCGGGTCTGTCTTTTCATATAAGGTCACCAGTCATATCGGATTAGGGCTCCACCCTAATGATACCACCTTAACTTGACTACATCTGTAAAGACCCTATTTCCAGATGTCAGGGGTCCCATGGGGTAGGACGTTTACGTATCTTTCTGGGGGACAGAGTTGAAATTGTAACTCTGAGAATCTCTTCTATTCCAGGGTTTGAATTAATGATTGAAGAACAAAAAGGGGAACATCAATATGGCACAATGCCACTTTGTAGGATCTCAGTCTAGTGGAACGACAAGTCTGTAAAGAATTAGAACATGTTTAAACAGAAGTGCTATGGATACACAGAGGAAGAAGTGGCCCACTGATTGGGCAGCTGGAACATTCCAGCAGGGTATTTTTCTATGCATTTTCTGCTGATGATAAAACAAATTCTCATTTAGTACAGATCGTTGAAAAACATGAAAAGCTTAAAATGAATGAAAATCATATCATAAACTTTCACCTAAGGATAACAATAGTTTCCATTTTAGTGAACATTCTTAAATATTTTCTGTATGTATAAATAACTTTCATACAAAAATGGCTAAGTTTGGTATCATGTTCTGTAAACATTTTTGTTTTGTTTTGTTTTGTTTTGTTTTGTTTTCATTTAATAGGACCTTAGGCATATTTTTTCACTTCATAAGATATTCTCCTAAAATGTTTTTTTTTAATTATATAATAGTCCATTTTGCAGATGGAGCACAAATTTTAAAATTATGTGTATAGAACTGTAAATACTTTAAATTTTTTATTCTTAAAATAATTATACACTTTTCGCCATCATAAGGCACATTTTCCGGTAGTATTGATGAGTTCCTATTGATACACTTCTAGGCAGTAAATAATTAAACATAACAATTTAAAAGTATTTAGGTAAATATTGTCAAATAGCCCTCCAGGAAAAGTGCCTTTAAGTTACACTTTGTCTATCTTGTCACCAAAATTGTGTATTCTTTTAAAATTTGGACATTTTATTAGTGAAAATTTATGTCTTGATTTAATTTTTATATATGATTTTATTGAGGAAAACAATGTGTATATGTATTGATCATTTGAATTTCTGCTTTTGTGAATTTTTCAAAAGATAAGTTCCATGAAGGTAAATACATATCTCTCATTTTTCTACCACAGTGTATATCCTAGGTCCTAGAACAGTAGTGTACTAATAGTAGTTACTCCATAAAAATGCATTGTATGTGTTCAGGCATTACCTAATTTATTTTTTCCATTTTTTCTCAGTGTATTTGTATTTTTCTTCTTGAATAGTGTGTGCTCTATATATTTTTAATCTGTTTAAGTCCACAATTTATATTGGGAATATTTTTTCCACATTGTTGTTTGCCATTTAATTTTAATGTGTTTTTTTTTAATTAAAATATTCTGTTTCTATTTCTGTGTAGTAACTCGAGTAATGTTTTTCTTATGTATTATGTCTTTAGTGTTTGCTGAATAATGCTTTCTCCATTCCAAGATTCTGTAACTCTCCTTCAGTAGCTATAGGAACTACTATAATTCAGGATGTAATGGTCAAACCAATTTTCTCTCAAATTCTTAGTATTGTTATAGACTTATTTCCCAAGTGATTTTAAATTCCAAATTTATTATGTAAAAGTGATCATGGAAAATTATAACCATAATTCTAAAGCTAGGAATTATTGTACTAATCATTTAATAGGCATTATAATTACCTAAAAATCACATCAACCCTGTTATCTTTGTTATTATCATCATCATTTCTTCTTTACAACTGGGAAATCTGGGACTAAGAGAAGTTAATAAAACTCCTATGTATTTGGGTTTGTCGGGAGAATAGTACTTATTGTTTTCATTGTTATCATATCAGGACATACTACTTTAATTATTATATCTATCATTTTCACATCAGGTCAATGAGACCAGCTTTCTGAATACAGGTGTCTGCTTCATGTATTCTCCATAAACGAATCTGCCTTGTCTTCATTCTTCACATTTGTGCTTACTTCTGTCTTTGTAGCTGAAACGTAGGGTATTTTTGAATATTGCTGAGCCCCCATACAAAAAGAGATCCTTGGAGACGTGTTCCTTGTCTATCTCATGAGGAGCATCTTGAATCTTCTCCACTTCCTCCCTGACCTGTCAGCTGCCTTTAAACGAGGACATTGGCTAGTTGTTTTTGGTATCTTTCTGTACCTGGACTCTCCTGGACTGCATCTAGCAGAAACCACTCGACTTTCAAGTCTGTATAGGGATTCAATCCTATTTTCCAGTGCTGAGGGTTTTCTCTATTTTTGTATGCTTTTGGTCATTTAAATGAGGATATGGTTATAGAATTAGAAGTCAGATGTTTACCTAGAAATGCATAATGATCTTTAAAGGATAAGTAAGGATGAGGCAGTAAAAAGGAGCAGAATAAGGTCTTCTTGGTAGGAAAATGATACATGGAAAATGTAGAAGAAAGAAACAAATTCTCTGGAACTGGTGTGGCTGCAATTAGAAAGGCATGGAATTATAGAGGTAATTTGGCATCAAATTGTGCAACATTTTGTTGGTTCTAACTTTTTACTTCCAGTTTAAGTCTAACACCAGGCGATAGGAAATGACTGGCATTACTACTGGGCACCACATGAATAATTCAACAGCTGATTCAGAATCAGAGTAACGTTTGCAAGAACAACAACAGCAACAAAAATACATTGCAAACCTTGTGTATTTTATCCTTGTAGTGTATTAGTCACGCCATTCAGCATGAGTTGTTTAAATTCATAGACAAATATTTCTACAACAGTCATAAAAGGAAAAAAAAAGGTGAATATTTTAAGTTAGGACAAACCTGATTTTTTTTTTTTAATTTATTGTTAAATTTGATGAGGTTACATTGGTTGGTAATAATTAGACAGTTTACAGATGTACAAGTCCACCTCACATCATTCATGCATCGTATTATGTGCCCATCACTCAGTATCAGTTCCCCTTCCATCACCTTATATCTAGTGCCCACTCCCACCTCCCCCCACAACTGTCCCCGCTCCTCCCCCCTATCCTGGTAACCACCAAACCATTGAGTGAGGACAAACCTGATTAACATCACATTTGGGCAGCATTCACACCAGATAATCAAACTGTTAACTCATGAATACTTAAAATAGAATGTAGTAACTGTTGCAGCTATAGCATACAAATTACAGCAAATTGGCTTTGCTTCTCCTTTTGATAGGGTTATTGTATGGAAAATCGTGGAAACATACGAAGTTATATCTTGATTTCTTACTTATTTAAAAGTATTCTTTATGTACTATAGAAATAATAATATAACAACAATAAAAAAAGAGAAATATGTATTATCATCTAACAATCACTTCTCTTTGTTTTTCTAAATTCCCTCCAGTTCTTTTTTTTTAATTCTTTCATGAAGGACATTTTGGTTGCTTCCAACTTTTAACAGTTATAAATAAAGCTGCTGTAAACATCTTGGGCAGGTTTTTGTGTGGACATAAATTTTTAGTGCATTCAGTACAAGGATTTTTGTATTGGATGCTATCTGCCTTGTATGGTAGACCGCCTTTCAAAGTTTCTGCACCATTTTGCATTTCCACCAGCAATAACTGAACATCTTTGTTGCTTCATACTCTCACCAGCATCAGTGTTTGAGATTTTGGCCATTCTACCAGGTGTGTAGTGGGACTATTTGTTTTTTCAAAGACTGCTGACCTCATTGCGTGTGCCCAATACATAATCCCTTGGCTATTATAAATTCTAAAAGGGCGCAGTTCCAAAGTGCCCATCAGTTTCTCTTCATTAACCCTCTACAGCAAGGATTCCCAACCCTGTGCCCGTGGGCGCCATGGTGCCCGCGGCCCAATTTGTGTGCGCCCGCCATTATTTGACTGCATCAGAAGTTTTTCATAAACACTAAGGAAAACTATCATTTATTTTTATACATTTGTTAGAATTTTAAAATACTGTTTGAGTATCTACACAGGTTTATTATATTCGTTGGTATGTGTGCGATATCGTATGTATAAGTTTTCCCTAGCTTTCGCCTTTGTACATGCCGCGTCTTGTGTAGCCGCTGCACTCTTTACACTCTCCTCCCCCCAACCGGGAGACGCCAAGTTGCCGTTTGCATTGCGGTTGCTGGACTGATCGGGTCGTGACGGTTAGCTAGGATCACAGTGTTTTGATATATTCGATTTTCAATGAACTAAAAGCGAGGTAGGTAATCTATTATTATGGTGGCAATTTGATATGATATTGTAGTTCTAGAACTATTATTATTTTTATTTTTTGAATCCTAAAATGAGTGGACCAAATAAGAGAAAGCGAACCTATAATTTTAACTCAGACTGGGAGGAATCATATTGTTTCATTAATTTAAAAGGTAAATGCGTTTGCCTGTTGTGTGGCAGTAGTATTGCAGTGCCGAAAAAACATAATGTTGAACGTCATTTTCAGACACGTCATACCACTTTTGATATGAATTATCCACTTAAATCTGAAGTAAAAAAGAAAAAATAAATCAACTAAAATTAAGTTTAACTACTCAACAGACTGTTTTCACTGGACATGTGGAAAAATCTAAAAAGGCAACCATTGCTTCTTTCAAAATTTCTCACATGCTCGCAAAGAAGAAAAAACCTTTCCAGGATGGTGAATTGTTAAAAGAAGCATTTCTGACTGCTGCCGATTGTTTGTTTGAGGAATATTCTAACAAGTGTGAGATTATGTCAGCGATACAAGACCTACAGTTGTCAAATAACACAGTCACCAGAAGAATACACGCAATTTCAAAAGACTTGCAAACTCAGTTAAAGACTGACTTGGAAATATGGGACTGCTTCCCTCTGCAATTTGACGAGTCAACAGATATATCAGACACCACACAGTTGGCAGTTATGGTGAGAATGGTATTTAGTAACTTCACAGTAAAAGAGGAGCTGTTGCAAATATTACCAATGAAAGGACAGACAAGAGGTGAGGATATTTATAAAACTTTCAGAACATATGCCAGGTCGATAAACATGCCTTTGCATAAGTTGTCTGCGATAACTACCGA
>PVKE010012165.1:0-38826 GCA_004027555.1 Craseonycteris thonglongyai
ATCCTCGGTCCTCGTGGCCTCAAAGCGAGCGCTCAACCCGCTGAGCCGTCCCGGCTTTCCCCTCAATTGTTTTCTTTTTGGAAAAATGACTTTCATATAGCAAGGGACTGCTCATCCAGATTTCCTCCTTTTCACCTCCCTACCGCAGCTGTAAGCTTAGGACATGAACACCGTAAGTTGTTAGGCCTCTAAATTTAATACACACAAGAATCACCTAGGGGGGAAGCTGGATGGCTCAGTGGGTTGCCGATCGCTTTGCAGTGCCGGGGGCTGAGGGTCGAATCCTGGCCCCGGCCCGTGCGGAACCATATGCTGTACTAGGAGCTTCCCTAGTTCAGTTCTCTCTCTGTCTCTGTATTTCTCTCTCTCCCCCCCCCCCCCCGCCCTACCCCCTCTCTCTCTGTCTGTCTCTCTTTCCTCTCTGTCAAAAATGTATATATTTTTTTTTTAAAAAAAGAATCACCTAGGGAGTTTTTCAAGTGCAGATTCTAAGGCTCACCCTAGAAATTAAAATTTAATAAATGTGGGATGGGGCTCAGGAATTTGCATTGAATAAGTATCTCAGAGAATACTAGTGTAGGTGGTCCCCAGATCCTATGCTGGGAAGCACAGCTAAGTTGAACCCAGCAACACAATTAATCCAGTTCAAAGCCAAACTCATAAATTGACATTCATCAAGAAACCTTTGAGGGGATGCTAGGATGGCTCAGCAGGTTGAGCGCTGGTCTTACAGCTTCGGGGTCCCAGGATCATGCCCAGGCCCATGCGGACCCATATGGTGAACTGAGGTGTGCCCCCAGTCAGGTCTCACCATGACAGGTTTTCCATGTAGAAAGCCTCCAGCTCACACGGACATACCTTCCATGCAGGAGGACCCTGGTCCTGTGGCTGCCCTGTGCAGCCTTGCGCCCACCTGTGGAGTGAAACTATGTGGAAAACTAATGATGTACAATTATGGAGACTGCTCTGGGCCCTCCCGCTTCTCTCTCTCTCTCTCTCTCTCTCTCTCTCTCTCTCTCTCTCTCTCCCTCTCTCTCTCCCTCTGTCAAAAACAATAAAAATAGATCTTAAAAAAATAAACCTTTGAGAGCATAGCCCTATGTTTATGTATGAGTCCATAGGGAGAGGTCCAGTAACATTGATTCATAACATTACTCACTCCGCCCTGACATTTATTACTAGTCATAAAAATAGGCTCAGCTAACTCTAGTATCACCAGGTCACTTGATGAGTACCTAGGGTGGGCAAACCCCATACAAATCTTTTTCCTGTCTCTTCAAAGAGCAAAAGCACAACTCAACTCACAACCCAGGCTACTCAGCAAAGGTTTGAACGATCCCTGAGGTCATAAAGCATTTCTGCATGGTTCTGAGAGACTCAAAACCCACTGTGGTTGCTGAGATCACCAGTTCCTTTGTCCTATAAAGGAGTAGATTACGATCACTGCTACACTCACTTTTGAAGTGAAAAAAACTGTAGGTTGCTGAAAAATGTATTCTTAAATAATGTTTGGCAACATTGTTGTTTCTATAATTCTCCAAACTATGCTTCTAGCCTCTCCCTTAGTGTCCTGGCACACAGAGGGGTGTCCTGGGGCAGCCATGGCACCTAGATGGATTGGCTTTAGCTACTCTAGTCCCACCTTCAGTCTCAGCACATCTGCATAAGCCTCAACGAAGTTATCCAAGTCTAGGACCACAGAAGCAGATGCAGGTTAAACACACACCTTAAATACCAATCCCAGCCTTCCCTCCCTTTATTGCATTTGCCATCCCTAACCCACACCAAGTTCTAATCTCTAACTCATGGAGGCTCAGAACTCACATTTTGGGGACCTCTTTGGGGGCCTCACTCTCTGCCCATAACTGAAAACCACCTCCAATGGAAAGTCAGAACCTCCTGTGGCCAGAATTATATTATTATTTGCCTGTCTTGGCTAGCATTTTTATTATCTTGTGTAATTAAAAAAAGTTTTCTTACAGTTTTGGGTATTTTTTCATTACCATAGAAGTCAGGGATGTCCAGGAAACTCCAAGTGGCTAGAATATTATGAGCCCAATAAGAAGTATAAATTTATATGTACATTCTACTTTTTAAAAAATAACTATCAGCTCAATTAAGAATAATAAGCATCACACTCAATGGTGAAAAGCTGAAAGCGTTTTCTCTCAGATCAGGAACAAGACAAGGATGCCCGCTCTTGCTTTTATTCAATATCATACTAAAAATGATAGCTAAAATAATTAAGCAAGAAATGAAAGGCATCCAAGTCCAAAAGGAAGAAGTAAAATTGCCTCTGTTTACAGATGACATTATATGTAGAAAGCACTGAAGATCACCAAAAAACTGTCAGAACGAATCAACAGATTCAGTAAAGCTGCAGAATATAAAAGTAAGTACACAAAAATTAGTTGGTAGAAAATATGTACACTGAAAACAATAAGACATTATGAAAGAAATTGAAAAGGCACATATAATTGAAAAGATATTCTAGAGAAGATCTTGGACTGGACAAATATTAAGATTCTGGGTGGCGAGCACACAAAGCAACACAGACAATGTAATGTAGACTTGTACATCTGGAACCTATGCAATTTTTACCAACCAATGTCACTCCAATAAATTTAGCAATAAAAAAATATTTTTTGTTAAAATACCCATATTACCCAAAGTAAACTACAAATTCACTGCAATCCCTATCAAAATTCCAATGGCATTTTTCACAGAAGTATGTATTGAATCACAAAAAACCCTAAATAGCCAAAATAACCCTGAGAAATAAGAATGAAGAGGGAGGCAACACACTTTCTGATTGTAAATTATATTACAAAGTTATAGTTATCAAAACAGTATGGTATTGGCATTAAAAAAAAGACACATAGATCAATGGAACAGAACAGAAAGCCCAGAAATTAACCCATGTATACATGGTCAATTACTTTCTGACAAAGGAGCCAAGAATATACTATGGGAAAAGGACAGTCTCTTCAATAAATGGTGTTGGGAAAACTGGATATCCACATGCAAAAGAATGAAACTGGGCTCCTATCTTACACCTTACATAAAAATTAATTCACCATGGATCAGAGATTTGTACTTAAGATCCAAAACAATAGTAAATGAAAAGGTGCTCAACGTCACTAATTATCAGAAAAATGCAAATCAAAACCATAATGAGATATCACCTCACTCAAGCCTGTTAGAATAACTGTTATAAAAAAGACAAGAAATAATAAGTGTTGGCAACGATGTGGAGAAACGGGAACCCTGTACACTGTTGGTGGAAATGTAAGTTGGTGCAGCCATTATGGAAAACAGTATGGAGGCTCCTCAAAAAAGTAAAAATAGAGCTACCATATGATCCAGCAATTCTACTTCTGGGTATCGCCCCACCCCCACTCCCCCCCAAAAATGAAATGACTATCTCAAAATGATATCTCTGCACTCCCATGTTTACTGTAGCATTATTGACAATAGTCAAGAAATAGAAACAACCAAAATGTTCATCTACAGATGAATGGATTTTAAAATGTGACATATATATATTTAAAATGTGATATATGGGGAAGCCGGGATGGTTCAGTGGGTTAAGAGCTCACTTTGCAGCCACAGGGACCAAGGATTGAATCCCGGCCCCGGCCCATGCGGACCCATATACTGAACTGGGGAGTGCCCCCAGTTCAGTTCTCACCGGTGTGAGACCCCGGCCCAGTTCCTGCCCTGAGCAGCCCCGCCCACCTGTGGAATAAAACTATGTGGAAAAAGCAATGATGTGCAACTATAGAGACTGTTCTGGGCCCTCCCCCTTCTCTCTGTCTCAGTCTCTGTATCTCTCTCTCTCTCTCTCTCTCTCTCTCTCTCTCTCTGTCAAAAACAATAAAAATAAATCTTTAAAAAAAAAGTGATATATACGTGAATGTTATTCAGCCCTAAAAAACAAGGAAATTTGGCCATTTGCAGCAACACGGATGGACCTTGAGGACATTATGCTAAGTGAAAAACAAATACTCTATGGTCTCACATATATAGAATCTTAAAACACACACACGCTAAAACTCATGGAAACAAAGTAAATTGATCACTTTCAGGGTCAGGGGTGGGGGAAGTGGGTGAATTTGGTCAAAGCGTACAAACTTCCAGTTATAAGATGAATAAGTTCTGAGGATATAAAATTCAGCATGATGATTCTAGTTAACACTACTGTATTGTATACTTGTAAGTTGTTAAGAGAATATATTTTAAAAGTTCTTACCACAAAAAATAAAAAGGCACTATGTCAGATGATGGTTGTGTTAACTTTATTGTGGTAATCATTTTGCAATATGTGTTTATATAAAATCATCACATTGTACATCTTAAACTTACACAATGTTGTATGTCAACAATATCTCAAACCTGGAAGAAAAAAAAAGATTAAAGATAACAAATACTGGTGAGTATGTGAAGCAAAGGGAATCCTTGTGCACTGTTGATGGGAATGTAAACTGCTACAACCACTATGGAAAACAGTACATTTCCTCAAGAAAGTAAAAAGAGGGAAGCCAGGATGGCTCAGTGGGTTAAGCGCTCACTTTGCAGCGCCGGGGACAAGGGATCGAATCCCGACCCCGGCCCGTGCAGAACCATATGCTGAACTGGGAGCTCCCCCCATTCAGTTCTCTCTCTCTGTCTCTCTCTGTCTCTGTCTCTCTGTCTCTCTCTCTCTCTCTCTGTCTCTCTCTGTCTCTGTCTCTCTGTCTCTCTCTCTCTCTCTCTGTCAAAAATAAATAAATAAACAAACAAATAAATAAATCATTAGAAAAGAAAAAGAAAGTAAAAAGAGAGTACCATATGATTCATCAATCCCACTTCTGGGTATATATCCAAAGGAAACAAAATCACTATCTTGAAGAGACATTAATACTCCCATGTTTATTACAGCACTGTTCACAACAACCAAGGTATGGTAACAACTTAAGTGTCCATAACAAATGAATGGATAAAGAAAAGGTGATGTATATAGATAAAGGGTGTCCCAAAATTCACGCAAGATTTGAATTTTGCGTCATTTGTGCGGTAAAGTGTTGCCAAAAAAAAAGACAGCATGACAGCTGACAGTTCAGGGTTATTAAAAATGGAGTACTACATGAAAGAACAACGCGTTTTCATTGTTGAGCAATGAAAATTTACAATTTTTAATTATAAACCTGTGTTTTCTATCAAACTTACTTCTTGCGTGAATTTTGGGACACCCTTTATATACAAACATAAGAGAATATTATTCAGCCTTTAAAGTGAAGAAAATTGTCCCATTTGTGATAACATAGACAAATCTACAAGGCATTATTCTAAATAAAGTAAGCCAGGCAGAGAAAAACAAATACTGCATGTTATCACTTATATGCGGAATGTTAAAAAACGTTTTAAATTTTTAAAAGTCAGATTCATAGAAACAGTCAAATGGTGGTTACCAGAGGCCAGGATTGGGGGAACAGGAAGAGGCTAGTAAAAGGGTATAAACTTTCAGTTATATAATGAATAAGTCTTGGGATCTAATGAAAAAAAAGTGATGAGTATAGTTGATAATTCTATATTGTATAACTGAAATTATCTAAGAGAATAGAACTGAAGTGTTTCCACCCCTGCCCCAAACAGAGGTGAATATGTAAGGTGATGAATGCTTTAATGTGCTAACTCAGTGGTGAAATCCTTTCACAATTTGCACATATATCAAATCATCACAATTACACTTTAAATGTCTTACAATTTTATTCTTCGATTACACCTCAATAAAGCTGAAAAATATCATTAAAGGGGATTTAACGCAGACACTTACCAATCACTAAATTGTATATTTAAATAGAGTTTATAATCTAGAGAAAAATTTTTTAAATGTCAATACCTGGGGATAATTAGACACATTTTTGTTAAGTTTTCAACTCTTCTCGCACATTTGTGAATCCAACATTGTTTTTCCCATGTTATAAAACATTCTCCCCCTTTGTGAGCAACTTCTGCCAACGTTAAACTGTTGGAATGGATAGAGGTGGGTCCCTGGAGACAAGCAGAGATGGAAAAGACACTTGTGGTCTAACAAAGTCAGAACAAGTTTTTGAATCAAAGAAACACCAGCTTTATCTATAAAAGGAAGAGGTGATCACCTAACTGATGTGATTAATAGATACTATAAACACCCTATTTCCCAAAATTCATTTGCATATTACACGCATAATATTTCACCATTGTATTTCTTCATCTCAAAGCACACTCCAGCGAAAATGTCAATATCCACGAAAGGGCCTGTTAGTCATTTATGCTTTTTTGTGACAGATTTGCAGATTCTTTTCTAAGAGTAGATTTTAACAGATGAGCTAGAAAAAGTCAATGAGTACAATAGCTCCTAAGGGGATTAGGGAAGGATAGAAATGGAGAGCCTCACAGTTTTGGTTCTGGCACTCCCTAAATTTACATAAGCTGATTGCAAGCCTGGCATCTAATGCCTTCAACAGAACTATATACACAATCCGAATACTGTTCTTAAGAACAAGGGTAAAACAAATTTAACAACTACATACCATTTTTTTTTTCCATGTATGACTCTTTGGATCTAGACTGCCTTGGCAAGATATCTGAAATTTGCTGCTTTTTTCGCTTTCTCTTGGCTTATCAGGACCTGAAGGGAAAAAGACACTTAACAAAAATAAACATATAAACCCATACTTCAGTAGTCTATTTTCAATAATGGCATTAATTAAATTCACTGGTGAAAGGTGGTTTCTTATTTTTTTCCAGTAAGTAGTATTAGAGCAACTAGCTGTCTCTAAAGAAAAATACATTTGTCCTCCCTCCCTCACACCACACACACATACAAAAATAAATTCAAAATGAATCATGCATTTAAATGTAAGAGCTTATATTATCTGATTCATTTTGAATTTATCTCAAAGAAAATATGGGGAAAAAAATAGATGAAGTACTATAGAATTGTACACATGGAACCTATGAGACTTTTACTAACCGATGTCACCCTAACAAATTTAATAATTTTAATTTTTTTTTAATTTTTTTTTATTGTTTTTGACAGAGAGAGAGAGAGAGAGATACAGAGACAGAGAGAGAACTGAACTGGGGGAACTCCCCAGTTCAGCATATGGGTCCACACGGGCCGGGGCCGGGATTCGATCCTTGGTCCCCGGGGTTGCAAAGTGAGCGCTTAACCCACTGAGCCATCCCGGCTTCCCCAATAATTAAAAAAAAAAAAAAGAATATATAGGAAGATATATTTCTGAAACTTAAGATTTTAAAACATACCATAGGCAATAATCATGAAAGAAAAATGGGTTGCATCAAAGTTAAAAACTACCTATCATCAAAAAAACACTCATTGTGAAAGTAAAAAGACAAGATACAAACTGGGAGTGAATACAATAGGTAAGTAGATATGTGATAGATAGATGAAGATAGATAGATAGATAGATAGATAGATAGATAGAGCGAGAGATAATAGATAGGTAATAGAATGATAGGTAGGTAGATATAGACAGATGATAGACAATAGATAGATTATAGATGATAGGCAGATAGATAGATAGATGATAAATAGATAGAGCTGACAAAAGAACTCACATACAGAATATATAAAGAACTTCAATACAGAAAAAAAAAAATATGAGGGTGGGAGGGAAGGTCAGGCAAGACTTAAATAGGCTCTCCATGAAAGAAAACATCCAAACGATCAATAAGTACATGAGAAGGTGCCCAAAACTTTTATTCATCAAGAAAATGCAAATTAAAACCACAATGAGATACATTGTATACCCACGAGAATGGCTAAAATTTAAGACTGACAACATCAAATGTTGCAGTGGATGAAGCAACTAGGCCTCTCATGAAATATTTATGGAGTTTAAAATGGTACAAACTTGTCCACCTTCCCTTTATCCCAGGATTTCCACTCCTAAGTATATACCCAAGAGAAATGACTTGTTCATAGCAGATTTATTCAAAATATTCAAACACTAGACACAAGTCAAATGCCCATCAGCAAGAGACTGAATAAACAAATGTGGCAATATTCATAAAACACAACACTACACAACAATAAAAATGAAAAAACTATTGGTAAAAGTAACAACATGGATGAATTTCAAACACATTATGCTAAGCAAACAAAGACAAACACAAAGGAACATCTATGGTATGATTCCACTTATATCAAGTTTAAAAACAGGCTAACCTAATGGTTGAGAAATTGTATTCACTGAGAAGGGGCATGAGGGAATTTTCTGGGATGATGGAAATATTCTACAACTTAATCTGTGGGTGTCTAGGCAAATAGTGAGCTGTGCACTTAAAATGTGAACATTTTGCCACACACAAATTATGTTTCATTTTTAAATGGGGGGATTTCCACTTGGAACCCCAAAATATGTGTAACCCAGAAGGGAAATAGAAACTCCTTTGCAAAACAGATCTAGTTAGGATTCCTGCAGTCTTCAGGTTGAAGTAAAAAAAAAATCCTATGGGGGAAGCCGGGATGGCTCAGTGGGTTAGGCGCTCAATTTGCAGCCCCAGGGACTGAGGATTGAATCCCGGCCCCAGCTCGTGTGGACCCATATGCTGAACTGGGGAGTGCCCCCAGTTCGGTTCTCACCAGGGTGAGACCCCGGCCCAGTTCCTGCCCTGTGCAGCCCCGCGCCCACCTGTGGAATGAAACTATGTGGAAAAAGCAATGATGTGCAACTATGGAGACTGTTCTGGGCCCTCCCCCTTCTTTCTGTCTCTGACTCTGTATCTCTTTCCCTCTGTCAAAAACAATAGATAAATCTTAAAAAAAAAAAATTCTATGCCACTCCATGAGTTCGGCTGAGCCCCTAAGAGCTCACCCTCTTTTTTTTTAAGATTTATTTTATTGTTTGAGAGAAGGTAAGAGAGAGAAGGGGGAGGGCCCAGAGCAGTCTCCGTAGTTGTACGTCATTAGTTGTGACATAGTTTGTGATGTGGGGCCATGCAGGGCAGGAACCAAAGCAAGGGCCTCCGGCAGGAGAGGTCAGAAGCTTCACAGCTGAGCCATCCCTGTGGTTACCAGTTGTGCCTGCCTCAACCACTGAGCATTCCAGCACCCCCAAGACTCCTCCTCTTGATTCCCTTCTGCTTACCCTGTTCCCCTCCACAGCAATCCCACCAGAAACAGGGTGCTCCCCCTCAAAAACAACGTCCATTCATACCCAGCACTTTGCAAGTTTAGTCAACTTCCTGCAGGTCTGAAGTCACAGGATGAGGTTTCCCCATGGGGCACAGGCTGGGCCTCCTGCCACTTCGCTGCCTTAAATCCATTCCTTCCTCTGAATGCAGAGCAAAAACTGCTTTTCTCAAGCCCTAAAGCCAGGCAGCACCCAGGCCACAGAGTCTCAGCTTGACAGAAAAAAGTTCTGTTGTGAGATTAGAGCACTCCTTCTAAGTTCCTCCTTCCTGCATCTCCTCTGTGAATAGCCAAGCCACTTTGGTTGAAGTAAAGAGCAGACACAGCCTCTCTGGGAAGCTAACGACTACTTCCTCTTTCCCCATTTCCTCTTCCCCTTCACCTCCAGGCCCTGACAGAGCTCTGAGAAACCTTTAGAGTCCCCTGAGGGCAATTTGTAAACCACTGCACTATGCTGTCAGGGAAGAAAAAACTGACAAAAATGAAATTTTATTTTATTTTTTTAAAGATTTATTGTTTTTGACAGAAAAAGAGCAGAGACAGAGACAGAGAGAGAAGGGAGAGGGCCTAGGGTGGTCTCCATAGTTGTATGTCATCAGTTTTCAACATACTTTCATTCCACACAGGTGGGCAAGGGACCCACAGGGCAGGAACCGAACTGGGGGCCTCCTGCCTGGGAGGCTCACCCCACCAGGAATCAAACTGCCCCCCCCCCCCACACACACACACACATACGGGAAGCACACCTCAGTTCAGCGTATGTGTCCGCATGGGCTGGTGCTGGACCAGGACAGGAGCCTCAGACTTTGGAGCTGCAAAATGAGTTCTCAACCTACTAAGCCATCCCAGCATCCCCCACAAAATTAGAGTTTTAAAAAAAAGCCATCAGCCATGTGTATAAAGAGCTGGAGTAGAGAGTAACCACAACAGAGATTCTAGTTACATGAGTGTTGAGACACTTGATGCTTCCGGGTCAGCTATGGTCCCGGGCAGCCCCCACCAATTGCCTCAATAGCTCATGTGCATGGATAACACAAACGTCCCCTGGAAGGGGGCTGCAGGCCGGTCACCTCCCCTTCCCTTTTCACGGAGGCCTCCTCTTCCTCCCTGCTCTTCCTCTCACTATGGCAGCCCCTCCTCCAGCCCTGGCCCTTCTTAGAGTTGAGTGGCAGACTGCGGTGGGATCCCTCCATTCTAGCATCTGCCAACCCCTCCCCAGAGACTGGCTGTGCAGTCCCATGCAGGGCCCTTGTCCAGCCTGACGCTGAGGGGGAAAACGTGAGCTTTGTAGTCCTGAAAGGTCCGAGAAACTCCATCACCTACATGCAAGGAGCACCCACTGCCATCTGTCTTATCAACTTAGTCTGAGTAGAAAATTAGAAGAGGGAAACATAATAAAGAACTTGTTGAGGAAAAATAAACATCATCTGTTTCTATTATTATTAAGAAATTTAAAAAACCTAAAACTATACAACAAGAAAGCATAGACGAAAAACCTTTGCGACTTGGAGTTAGGTAAAGATTTCTTAGATATGACAACCAATAATGTGAACAATGAAAAAAAAACACACAAATGGATCAACTGACCTTCATCAAAATTAAAAATGCCCTTCCAATGACATTTTCATTAAGAAAATGAAAAAACTCGTTATAGATTTAGATAAAATATTTTAAAATCATGCATCTGGTAAAAGACTTGTGGGATGCCAGGATAGCTCAGAGGTTGAGTGCTTGTCTCACAGTCTTGAGGGCCAGAGTTCAGTCCCTAGTCCCAGCCAACATATACTGAACTGCGGTGCAGCTGGTAACCACCAGGATGGCTCAATAGTGAAGATTTTCACCTCCTGTGTGGGAGGTCCCCTGTTCAGTTCCTGCCCCTCGTGGCCCCACATCCACCTGAGTGGAATGAAACTATGTCACAACTAATGATGTAAATCTATGAAAAGTGTTCTGGGCCTTCCCCCCTCCCTTTCTCTCTCACACACACATACATGTTAAAACAAAACAAAACAAACTTGTATCTAGAATATACAAAAAACTCTTAGAATTCACTAGCAAGAAAGCAAATTAAATCTTCCCCCACAAAAATGGGCATAACTATTGAATAGCCCTGTCACCAAGAAAGATACATGAATGGCAAAGAAGCTATAATAAGGTACTAACTAGTCATTAGGGAAATGCAAATCAACCCACATATAGACACCACTACATACTTATTAGAATTGCTAAAATTAAAAAGAGTAACTATATTAAGAATTAATGAAGATGTAGAGAAATTGGAACTCTCATACACTACTGGTGGGAAGGTTAAATCACTCTGAAAAAACAGTTTGGAAATTTCTTAAAAAGGTAAACATACACCTATCATAGGTTCCAGCCACTGCACTCCCAGGTAATCACCCAAGAGAAATAAAACCACACAAAAACTTTGTTCATAAATGTTTATAGCAGCTTTATTTTAATAGCCAAAAATTGAAACTAACCCAATAACCCAAATATCCATAAATAGGTGAAAAGATAAACTATGGTATATCTAGTCAATAAATACTACTCGACAATATAAAGAAACGAAGCACTGATACATGAGACAACATGGATGAATCTCAAAATAACCATGTCAAGTAAAAGAAGCCATACAAAAAGAACATACTGCATAATTCCATTTATTAATATATAAAATTCTAGTAGATGCATACGAATGTTCACTAACCAATAGTGACGTAAAGTAGATTAGTGGTTGCTTGGGTTAGAGGAGTGTAGAGAGGCATGGGAGGGAGGAATTACAAAAAGGCATGAGGAAACTTTTGGTACTGATTGTGGTATATAGATGTAAATTTATATACATATATATGTCAAAATTTATCAAATTGAACACTTTTTAAATATTTTCTTTTTTATTGTTTGAGAGAAGGTAAGAGAGAGAAGAGGGGAGGGCCCAGAGCAGTCTCCACAGCTGCCCATACGGAAATCTGCCATGGAAGGTAATTCCTGTAAAAGATGAGCTCACAGGCAAGAAATATAAAACACATGAGAATGTTGAATTCCATAAAAGTAGCCTGAGTAACTGATATCAAAACAACAACAACAAAACAATATTCAATAGAGCAATCTTAACAGCATTTAGAAATAAATGTTTATTTAATTACTTAAACAACACAGAGATATCAGTCATCATGCTTTCTTTTTTTGCATTTCCTTGCATGTGACTCATCCCATCCATCAGAGGCACTATACTACCTTGAGAAGAACTAGAATAGTATAGTAGGAATGCAAAGACAAAAGCAATATTTGCTCTGTGGCAGTTTCTGCTTCTACAAGAAGTTATTGAGCATCAGGAGAGAACACCTGAGAGTGACAGGACATAGACTTTAGAAAGAGAACAGAAGAAATGCTCCTTACCCTACATCTGACCACTGGGGAGATTACATAAGGATCACCTGGCCTAGTCTGTGGACAGAGAACTAGGCTGACACAAGAAGACCTGACTAGGAAAGGTCACAGGAAGGTGTCAAAGGCTCTCTGTGGCCAGAGTTGAGCCAAAGTCTTAAGACAAATTGTAACCTCTTGGGTGAGGGCCATGTCATTTGTTGACATGGCACTCCATGGACAGCCATCTACATAGCACCTCTTAGATGATCCAGCGAGACACCTGCTTACCTCCAAGAATTTGTCAATCACCTACCAAACATTACAAAGAATAAAGTACCTTTCTATGTAATAATATAGAACAATCTCCATAATATATTGTTAGGAACAAAGCAAAGGGTATAATAGTTTATGTTGTAAGGTACCATTTGTGCCATTTATAAAATAAAAGTATATATATGCATACATACTTGTATGTGTATGTGTGTGTAGTGAATCATTTATATATTTGTATGTGTAAAGAATATCTCTGAAGGATACAAGAAGCTAGTGACTAGTTATCTCTTGAGAGCAAAAGAGTGGCTGAGGAATAGAATAGGTAAAGAATTCCTTATGTTGTAAACTCTTGCTGCTTTTGAACATTTTTATTATATATGTGTGTTACATATGCCAAGAATTGAATAAAATAATACAAATAAATAATCAAACAAAACAAAATCTTCTTCTATATAAGTTGCTTGAAGTTCTTACAATATGGAGAACTTTTATAGGAGAAAAATGCAATACTGTTTATAGAGTGAAAAATTAGAAACAAAAATCTTTATCAATAGGGGAATAAGTATGTTAAATATGGACTAGCATATAGCAATTAGAGAGAATAGATGAGATACATAGAGTAGATGATATAAATAGATAGATAGATAGATAATAGATATAGATAGATTATAGACAGATCTACTAATATCAGAGAATAGCAGTTAAAGGAAATGAATTATATTGATCTATTTGTGTATCAACATGGAATGTTAAAAGCATGCTAAGTAGAAAAAAAGTATAATATAGAATATATGTTTTGCATATGATTTAGGTAGATATTTTAAACACTAAGTAAAAGTATAAAAATGGGCTAGAAGGGCATAGAACTCACAATGTAGTTTCCCTCTGTGGAGAATAACTAAAAAAAAAATGATAACAAAGCTAATATGATAAAATATTAAAAGTTTTAATTCTGGGTGATAGGATTAAGGTGTTTGTTGTTTTATTCTTTGCGTTTTCCTATATTTTAAACAGTTCTAGAAATGTAAACCAAAGTATAATACAAATATCCAGTTCTCCAGATAGATCCTTTTCCTCTTTTTATAAAGTCAAGTAAATTCTAAATAATCTGCCTTGACATTATTAATAAATCCTCCTTTAAAAAAAATAAAATGGTGTGTGAGAGGTTTAAAAATGTTAGGAACCTCTGGCTGTGGCTTTGGATCTCACACTTCAGATGCAACAGGATGGAACCACTGTCAAAAGAAATGCAAAGAAGTGTGATCCTTGCTCCAGTATGACTCCTTGTGCAAATCCATTTGTTCATTCTCAGCCCCTCATTCCTCCAAATTCCTGTAAGTTATTCCGTTGAGGAAGCAGGAAGACTTGCTTCAGGGCACTCGTTTTTCTTGTACGTAACTTTATTGCTGTTTGTAAAAAAAAAAAAAAAAAAAATTCTATAGGCGGAGCTTACAGGCAACACCCTCTTTAAAACCCCAAGTCTCCACGCCAACCTGATCACTTCAGTTCCAGTATCCTGCCCAGTAAGGAGTAATTAGCCAAAATGATGCCTGGAGGTTTAACTCAAGCC
The DNA here is from genome assembly GCA_004027555.1 of Craseonycteris thonglongyai. Lineage (NCBI taxonomy): Eukaryota > Metazoa > Chordata > Mammalia > Chiroptera > Craseonycteridae > Craseonycteris > Craseonycteris thonglongyai. The sequence goes on from PVKE010012165.1 coordinate 14,394, forward strand.
AAACCTGCCACTCCGGAAATCCAGGAGATTGCTGATGAGGTGAGCTGATGCACTCCATAAAAGTTTGATCTAAAATCTTAGACCCTAGGTTGGCCCTGTGTTAAGTGTGTGGGTGAACATGAAAACCAGAACACTGGGAAATGTGGTTTTGTTCAGGCTTTCTTATAACTACTTTTAGTCTTTTTAGGTGATAACGAATGATGCTGTGAGAGTGAGCCTGAACAAGTCACATCTCTTCTCTGAGCCTTAGCTTCCCCACTGGTAACAGAAGAATTTTTATTGGATCATCTCTAAAGCTTTTACAATGCATGATTTTAGGATTACTAATTCAGTTTCTGGTGAAACTTTTCTAATCTCACCAAGTAGATGCCAACATCTAATTAAAGTCTGAGGTTGTTAACAATATGACAAATAACTTCAAATGCACTGCAGGGAAATTCTAAAATATGGGCTTAATGAAAAACAACATTATAAAAGCAATCCACTTAAAACTTTCTACAAATTTGACTAAAGAGACAATATTTTAGTCTTATTGTGTGTAGAAAATAATTAAACTAGTATAAAAGAGATGTGGCACCTATGGTGATTCCAAATTGATTATGATGAAAATAGAACTCTTAAAGTGTTTAGCAAGTTGATACATTTTTAAAGTCTTGTTTGATTAGCTATCACCTATATAATAAAATTTTATTATATTGCATATTTCATGAAAAGAAAATACACATAAATTACTATTTTAGGTTTGCATCATTTTCTATTTTCTTTTTATGCAACCCTTTCCTAATAAAAATCTAACTTATTTAATGAGGAAGGGAATTGAGAGTTATAATACAGAAATTGAGTTAAAATGGATCCTAAATGTAATAGAACAATGTCATATTAATAATTTTTTCTGGTAGTTATTTTTTTATTGTTAAATTTATTGGGGTGACATTGGTTAGTGAAAATTATATAGGTTCCAGGTGTGCAATTCTATAGTACTTCGTCTGTGTTACATTATGTGTTCACCTCTATTTTCTTGTATCATTCCTTTGTGTGTTTTCTCTCTGAAACTTCTTTCTATAACACTGTTTGCTAAAAAGAGCAGTTTCTTGTGTTAGTGGAAGAAATAGATCTTCTTGTTAGAACACTGGAATGCTCTCAAAGAGATCAGATGCCTAAAATCCTAGCGCTCATTCTTTGGGGCTAAATATTTCCCTTCCAAGAGTTCTTCTAAAAACCAAATACGTTGGAGCTTTTTTTTTTTTTTTCTTGAATAAGATAATAAGTCATTCATACCTTCATTTGAATTCCTGTACAGGGTTAGTGTTCTCAAACTTGAATGTGCACATGAATCACCTGATGGGGAGGCTTGTTAAATGCTGATTCTGACTCAGTAGGTCTGGATTGAGCCTGATAGTCTGCACTTCTTCTTTTTTTTTTTTTTTTAAGATTTATTTTAATTGTTTTTGACAGAGAGGCAGAGACAGAGAGACAGAGAGAAGGGGGAGGGCCCAGAGCAGTCTCCATAGTTGTATGCCATCTGTTTTCTACATGGTTTCATTCCACAGGTAGGGGCAGGGCTGCACTGGGCAGGGCCAGGGGGGCCTCCCACATAGAAGGCTCACCTGGTGAGAACCAAACTGGGGGCACTCCCCAGTTCAGCATATGGGTCCACATGGGTCGGGGCCAGGATTCGATCCTCAGACCCCGGTGTTGCAACACAAGCGCTTAGTCTGCTGAGCCATCCGGCTTCCCAGTCTGCACTTCTAACCAGTTCTCCGGTGAGGCCCCCCCTGCTGTCCCTGTCCTCACTTGCTTTCAGGACCAGAGGCTGATGGGATTTCTGAACTCAGAATGCTGCAAAAAAATTCTCAATTCCATTTGTGAAATTAAGATAACACTCTTGCCCTACGGATCTCAGAGCTGTAGGAATAAATGATATAATTTGCATAAAAATGATTTGAGGGGAAGCCGGGATGGCTCAGTGGGTTGGGCGCTCACTTTGCAGCCCCGGGGACCGAGGATCGAATCCCAGCCCCGGCCCGTGCGGAACCATATGCTGAACTGGGAGCTCCCCCAGTTCAGTTCTCTCTCTGTCTCTGTCTCTGTATCTCTCTCTCTCTCTGTCAAAAATAAAAATAAATAAATAAATAAATATTTAAAAAAAAAAAAAAAAAGATTTGAAAATAAGAAAAAAAAAAAGTAGGTGAGATCACAATTTCTTACTTCAAATTTTTACCTGAAATTACCCCCCAACCCTGGGAAATACCCCAGAGATTCTCCAGGGACCAGAACTGTAAGGGGAATGGAGACTCACAGAAGTTTGAAATCTAGAAAAAGCAGAAATATTTAATGATTTTTTAAAAGTCTACCTTGGTGAGCAAGAATTTTTTTAAATAAGGAGTTATCAAATGACCTTTTTTTTTTTTTTTTGAGAAGTACTTTTCAGATACTGAGATTTTTTTTTTTTTTTAATATATTTTTATTTATTTATTTTTATTTTTGACAGAGAGAGAGAGAGAGAACTGAAATGGGGGAGCTCCCGGCTCAGCATATGGTTCCGCACGGGCCGGGGCCGGGATTCGATCCTCGGTCCCCGGCGCTGCAAAGTGAGCGCTTAACCTACTGAGCCATCCCGGCTTCCCCAAACGACCTATTTTTAGTATAGAAATTTTATTAGACCTTTATTATAGAAATTTTCTCATATAAATCATATAATTATATAAATAAATAACAAATTATTAATAAAAGGATGAAGGAAGGAAGGGAAAGAGGGAGAAAGGAAGAAAGGGAGGGAGGGGGAAAAAAGAATAAAAAGAAAACCCAATGTAAGGAAGGAGAAGGAGGAGAATTTAACAGGCACATCACAAAGGAATATGTACAGATGGCCCATAAGTAAAAAAGTGTTCAACATCATTAGTCAACAACAATAACAAAAAATTAAAGACACTGTGAGATCTCATACATACCTACTTGAATGGCTAAAATTTATAACTGACAATACCAAATGTGACCAAGCACTTGGAAAAACTGTTGAGCAATTTCTTATAAATGTTAAATATATACCTACCCTGTGACCTAGCAATTTCACTTCTAGGTATATACCCACAAAAAAGATTTATACAAGAATGTTCATAGAAACTTTTATAAAAGTCAAAACCTCAGGTTGGAGGTGGGGCAATCTAAATGTCCATCAATAGGTGAATAGATAAGCAAATTACAACATATGCATACAATGGATTACTATTCAGAAAAAAAAAATGAAACAACTACTGATAAAACCATAGGTATGAATCTCAAACATATGTTGAATCAGGAAGTCAGAAAAAAATGACCTATTGTTAATAGCACCATCTGTGAGCCACATCTTAAAATACAAACTTAATTTGAAAGTATTTTTTTAAAGATTTGTTTTACTGTTTTGAGAGAAGGTAGAGAGAGAGAAAAAGAGAAGGGGGAGAGAACCCAGAGCAGTCTCCATAGTTGTACATCACTAGTTGTGACATAGTTTCATTCCACACAGACGGATGTGGGGCCACGAGGGGCGGGAACCAAACTGGGAGCCTCCTGCATGGGAGGCGAGAACATTTGTTGCTGTCCTGGCTGTTACCAGTTGCACCGCAGTTCAGCATATGGGCTTGCATGGGTTGGAGCCAGGATTTGATCCCTGGACCTCACAGTTGCAAGGCAAGCACTCAACCTGTTGAGCTATCTTGGCATCCCTGAAAATGTCTTTTGCTGTTTACCTCAGGCTCCAACCCTGTCTGTGAGGTAGAATGAGAGGTAGGTATTAACAGGAACTATCTCACCTCAGAAAGGTGATTTGCAGTTTTAAAGGCCTTGTTCTCCATTCAACCTCTCATATGATCTTCATAACCTCTAGAGTGGGGAAGGAAGGCATCATGCCCATTTTTCAGATGATAAAACTGAGATTCAAAGAGGTTGATAGCCACCTAGTTAAGAAGCTAGCCTATCTCCTGGTTTTTGACCACCTGCCATACAATGGCAGGAACATGGAGAAATATGGGGGGTAGGGGATGTGTATGAGGAAAATACACTGATTAGAGACAGTGTGGCAAACTTGCCTTCTCTGTACAAGTAGCCAGCCTCCAATTTAAATCAATATGAGAAAGAAACATCAATAGATTCTTCCTTTAATACCCGTCAGGTGTCCAGCAATGCATTAAATGTTATAGAAGGGGGAAGGCAGGATGGTTCAGCAGGTTGAGCACTCGTCGTGCAGCCCTAGGGTCCAAGGATCAAATCCTGGCCCCGGTCGTGCAGACCCATATGCTGAACTGGAGTGTGCCCCCAGTTCAGTTCTTGCAGGGGCGAGCTTCCCATGTGGGGGGCCCCCAGTTCAGTTCCCACCCCAGGTGTACTTCCCATGCAGGAGGCCCCCAGTCCGATTCCTACCCTGTGTAGACCCACACCCACCTGTGGAGTGAAACACTAGTGAAGTACAACTATGGAGACTGCTGTGGGCCCTCCCCCTTCTCTCTGTCTCTCTTTGTCTCTGTCAAAAACAAAAATAAAATCTTTAAATGTTATAGAAGATACATAAAGACTGTCCATTTAGGGAAGATATCTGAGACATATAAAACAATCTCCAATGAAGTACTTTTCCATAATCATAGGTTTTAGACCAGGAAGTCATTAAAGATTGCTTTTGAAGTCTCCTTACTTTCAGGTGAATAATCACTGTGTAGTAAGTAGTTCAGATTCTCCTGTATTAAACTCTTAATTATCATTTATCTTCCCTCTCTCACAGGAGAGAGCCTTAGGGGACAATTCCCACTTAATTGATAGAAGATAGAGGAATTGTCAACTTAGGAAGCACTTCAGAGTTTAGGAATCACTTTCACATCAATTATATCATTTATTCCCTTACAAACAATCCCAAGAGGCACGTATTGCTACAGCCCATTTTAGGTGAGCAAATTTAATCAACACTTCTCCATGATTACAGAACTAGTTAGGTCCCCAGGCAAGGCCAGGCAAATGGGTAGGTATTAGTAATCACATACCTAGTATGATGTGAGGGAGTCCAGGGAAAGACCACCACTACCTGTCATTTACCTTATAGTTTTATTCCTTTGAATTTTAAAAATATATTCCTATTTTGAAAAATCACTTATTAAAATGCAGGTATTCTTGGAGGAGCTGAAGTTTATCAGCTTTCCTTGTCCTAACCAGAGAGCTTCTTAGTGGAATTCGAGCTGAAGAAAGGACCCCGTTAGGGAGGGAGGGGGAGGAGGGAGCAGGGGAGGGTCATCACATAGAGAAGGGAAAGCAGGCTGGATGAATTTGGCATCAAAATGAAAGACAGCTATTGGGTGAGGTCAGAAAGAGAAGCTCAAACAAAGAGCTTGGGGATGAGACAACTTGGACATTTTGAAGACAGATGAAAAGAGTTTCCCTGTTCTGAAGAGAGCTGAGACTGGATGGTTATTGTACTGAGGGATGTTAATGATACTGGGCTCTAGAGCGCACCTGGAAGAAACCTCCTCTTTCAAGATTCTCTGTGGCGTCTTGCCACACCTCTCTGTCCTCTTTCCTATGTGGGCCCACAAGTTGTTATGAATCTCTTCATTCAGAAAACAGTGGTTATGTACACAATACCATGTGAATTGCAATAGAGAAAGAAGAGATATAAAGATAGTCCCTGCCCTCAGGGAAATTGACAAAATACATTGAAGATAAGAAATATACTCAAGAAAATAAATAGGCACATATGAAAAGCCATAATATATGTAATTAGGACCAAATGAATGGCCCTAACAGCAAAAGCTTCTGGACCTTTTTTGCTAATCCTATATTTTATATCATTTGTACAAATAAGTAAATAAATAGCATTGGATGAGAATTCTGCCTATTTATGTACAGGAAAGAAATGTTGTTGCAACAATTATTTTTAGAAATAAGGGTTATTATTACACATGCACAGGTGCATACACATAAAACACACACACACACACCTATGTCAAACCTGATGACTGACTCATACCCACAGATCATGATTTTTGTCTGCCAGGACACCACACAAACACTGCATCTGCATGCAATTAAGGACACGCCCCAGGGCTCAGCATGTCATGGCTCTCACTCACCCACAAACTTGTGTTCCCTTCTCTGGCTGCAGCCTCCTCATCATCTCCTCTCCCATTGCCCCACGCCCAGAGAACCTGCCATTCAACCACACCAGAATCCTTCAGGTACAAGGGCTGTCCAGAAAAAAAATCCAGCCATTGATGCCTCTATTTCTCATAGTGTGTGGCCGGATACTTTCCGGACAGCCCGCATACTCACCCTCTCATCTTCACCAGAACACACAGAGGCCTTCTCAATCACTCATCCAGCCTGGGCTTACGATGGGTGTTTCCGTACACTCCTGCAGCCTAGATTTCCATGACATGTGAGCTTCTGGCACAACAGTCCTCCATTAGAGATCACTCCCATGGCCACCACTCCCTCCTCAGCTTCTGCTGCAGGTTCAGAAAATTTTGCTCAAGGAAGATGCAAAACCACAGAAAACTCACCCATTATAATCGTAAATCTACCTAAGAATTCATGCCAGCAAACAACTACAGCAGGACCCTGGGGCTGCCTCTCAGTCATATCCTGTTGGTCCTTTTCAGAAACCTCACAGAGGTGGAGCTGGACCCTGTCTCTTCTCAGTTTCCCTGTCTCTTCTCAGTTTCCCGGTCTCCTGCCCTATGGCCCCTCCAGCTGGTGTCTCTCCTCTCTCTGTAGTCATCCTGTGTAAGAACGCCCTGGTTTCTTCATCTCCTGCTGATCTTATTGCTCTTTCCAGTCTAAGACTTTGTCCTCCTTTCTTTTTATTTTTTAATTTTTTTAAAGATTTATTTTATTGTTTTGACAGAGAGAGAGAGACAGAGAGACAAAGAGAAGGACGAGGGCCCAGAGCAGTCTCCATAGTTTTTGACATGGTTTCATTCCACACAGGTGGGCAGGGGCCGCACAGGGTGGGAAACAGGCCAGTGGACACTCTAGTTCAGCATATGGCTCCACACGGACCAGGGTTGGGATTTGATCCTCGGACCCCAGGACTGCAAAGTGAGCGCTTAACCTGCTGAGCCACCTGGGCTTCCCCTGTCCTGCTTTCTTAAGTTAGCCCTTCCTCTCTTCTGCCAGGTGCCATCACTTCTTGCATATGGGGTGCCTTGCCCTGTACTTCCCCCTTCCTAAAACATAGTCAGACGAGAAATGTCTACAAGTCATCTCTCACCAATCCTACTGTACTTTCAGGCTGTTACTCAAACTCTCCTTCCATATTCTGTAATACTTCTCAAAAGATGGCCTATGTTGCTACCGTTAGTTTTCTATCCATTCTGTCCTAAATAATGCAAAGCCCAAAAGTTTCTGCAGAATGATTACAGATAGGGGAAATGCCTGGGTGTTGGGTGCAACGCGGCTCAAATCCTAAGATCCCAGAGAACTAACAACTCACCAAGATTTCAAGCACGACAGCAAAAATAAATGTTTGAGCAGCTCCAGGGTGACTGTATTTTCCCAGGTGCTCCTCCCGGTGGGATCATTCCCCGGGTTGGGGCCCAAGCAATCACCCTACATTTTTTCTCTCAGGGCCTTAGCCACCAGCATGCATGGCAGGCTGAGGAAGGTGATGCCAACTGCATTCAGCTCAAGATCTGTCTTTACCACCAGGCTCCCACTGCCAGCTGGCCTTCACCCTCCTAGCATCCATCTTCCAGCACCAAACTGCCTTCTGGAACTTAAGGTTTCCCTGACCAGCTCCTTCCTACTCTGCCCCTTTTCCTACTTCTCAGCTTAAATCTTATCACCCCAGGTTCATAGCATCCAACATTACAACAATACAAATCTGTGTTACTGGAAAGGGAGCAACACTACCAGCTATAAATACAGTAAGCCTCTATATCCACAGGTTTCACATCTGTAGAATCAACCAAAAGGATCAAAAATATTCAGGAAACGGGATGCCAGGATAGCTAACAGGTTGAGCATTTGCCTTGCAACCACGAGGTCTTGGGGATTGAATCCTGGCCCCGGCCATGCAAACCCATATGTTGAACTGAGACACCGCTGATAACCGCCAGGATGGCAGAGACAAAGATTCTCACCTCCCATGCAGGAGGCCCCCATTCTAGTTCCTGCCCCTCGCAGCCCTACATCCACCTGTGTGGAATGAAACTACATCACAACTAATGATGTACAACTATGGAGACTGCTCTGGGCCCTACCCCCTTCTCTCTGTCTGTCTCTGTCTCTCACCTTCTCGTAAAACAATAAAACAAATCGCGCATATGCATATATATATATATATATATTCAGGGGGAAAAAAATTCCAGAAAGTTCCAAAAGGCAAAATTTGAATTTGCCATGTAGCAAGCTCTAGGCTGAATGCACACAAATCAAGTATGTGTATGCACACCCTGCTGTAGCCTATGGTAAATATAGATTATATGCAAAACTATGCCATTGTATGTAAGGGACTTGAGCATCCTCAAATTTTGGTATCTACAAGGCATCCTGAACCAATCCCTCATAGATTCTGAAAAACGACTATACAGTGAACTTGATCCTGGCACATAATCTGACAGGTGCCAGTATATCAACAGAAACAAACCAGGACATTTAAAATCAACTCTCATAGAAAATTCTGGGCTTGTGGACTGCATATGTACAATGGAAAGATTACAGATTTAGATTTATTTCTAGGACAAATAGAAATAAAAACGTCTGCTATACAGTAAAAACATTACCAAAAGATTGGAAACCAAAAGGAATACAAATCATTGCAACAGATAAATCAGTCACTTAAGTTATCAGGCAAGAAATTTAAAACTTTAAATAACTATAATCAGTAATTTTTCAGCCTTAAGCAATCATGTTTTCATCACAGCCTCAGGTTCCTCATTTGTAAAATGAGGTTTAAGTAAAGAATTTGGGTTTAGTGTTGTGAGGTTAACCATTTCCAAACCAGCTCCTAACTTGACTGAAGCCCAGTGTTGGCTGAAAAGGGCTAGGACAGGGACAGCCATAGGACAGGAACCCCTTTCCTTACTCAGCTTCCCTCTCTACCCTTCTCTACTTTTCTCCTCTCTCTCTCCTGCACCTTACCTCTTCCTGTTTCTGGTTTGTTTTTTTTAATCACTATTTGTCTTCTTACTTTCTCTAGTGGGGCTTTATTTCCATCTTGAAAAAGCAATCAGTCTTCCCATCTGTTCTGAAGGTTACAGGAGAACCGGGTGGTGGTCCATTGTTTGCCCCTCAAAAGTGGTCTAGTCTGCACATGTCTGTCTTTGAAAACGTTCTGGTACCCAAACTGAAGCACCCACAGAAAATGATTCAAAACATCTGTCCACTGATGGGAAGGATGAGATGGCCTTGAGAGAAGCCTGAAGCCCTGCCTGAAGCTGTCTGTGCACATACAATGCTTCAGTGAAGGGCAGGGAGGTAACTTCCCAATACACGAGGTATATCAAGCACACACATTTATTTCCTTTTCCCTCTAAATAGTAGAAGACAATTGGGAAGGGGCACAAACCCACAAATATAAAAACAACCTGAGCTAGGCAAACACCACCTCAGAGATCACAAAACGTAGGAAGATGAACACTGGAAAATGACAGCCATCTGCACAAAGCCTAAGCCACGGAGGAGAGTGTCTGAGCCAGAAGCAGCAGATCTTCACTGCAGAACTCCACAACGCCTCAAGCACTAGCAACACCAGAAACTTCTGTGGATGAGAGTCAGACATGGGGCTCACACCAGGATTGATGGGAGATCTGTATGCAGAGCAGTTGAGGATCTGCCCTCCCACCCAGATCCTTCTCTCTCACTGTTCTCTACCCTGGAAGACAGACTTATTACCTGTCCTCCACGTGGGCAGAAACCAGAGCTTTACTCTTAATCGAAATTGCCAGAGAGACCATAGTGGACACTAGCATATCAGGCCCAGCTGAGGGCAGGAATGAAGGACCTACCCTGAAAACTGGGGCTTCAATAAGTTTACATATTGAATTGGAGACTCACTCACTCCCTTCTCCACCTTGGTTCAGGAATGCTGGCCTCTAAGCTTATATCCCTCTGTGGTAGATAGAATGCTGGCCCTCCAAATATGTCCACATCCTACGGTAATAATCCCTGAATCCTATAAATATGTTTCCTTACATGGCAAAGGGACTTGCAGATGTGGTTAAATTAAGGATCATGAGCTATACAATACTGTCTTTGCAATTTTGAGTCTGAAATTATTTCAAAATAAAAAAATGTTAATGAAGTAGTAATTTTTCTCCCACTTTTACTAAAGACATAAAACTCTTAGAGCATTACCAGTCAAAACAATACCATGTTGCCATGAGTTGATGTAAATTCAGCCCAAAGCAACATTTGACATTTTAGTTAGCTCATGAAATCTTATTAAAGATAGGTGTTTTCCTTCCTTTCATATACTGAAAATAGTTAATAGATCTTATCGTCTTTGAGGATTTTTAGGAATGTGACGTTCCCAGATTTGTAAATCACATAAATGGAATCCAATATAGCCTTGATAATTTGTTTTTTCTTTTCTCTCCTTAAGGTTAAACCACAGCTTGAAGAAAAAACAAATGAGACCTATGAAGAATTTGAAGCTGTAGAATATAAAACTCAAGTGGTTGCTGGAATAAATTACTACATTAAGGTTAGAGTTCTACATCCACATTGGCACTAAAAGACATTGTATTTCTCACTCTATGTGATGTTCCCTCTACCATATAATTTGTTCCTTCTCCCTGTCCTAAATCAAGATACCTACCTAGTATACTTGCCAAGTGGTAGACTCCCATATTTAGCAGATGATGATATGTTTATATCACCTTTTTCTTGTTAATTTACAAAACCTAAATTAGTGACTCCTAACTTAATTTCCAGAAATTGTACAGAAAAAGATTTCATAAAAGTTCAGGTCATGTTTAGCTTGTGGCTCTTTGTTTTTATCTCTCAAATCAGACACGACCACCGCAGTAAGCCTATATCAAATAATTAAATGATGTATTGATTCAGTTCTACTTGGGAGGAGGGGGGAAGCTTGCATAATTATTGAGAAGGAACCAATTTAACAAGTCAGTCATAGATATTTGAGAATTACTTTCATCCTTTTGTAGTGAGAAGATGATAATTCTGATTTAATAAATAATAACAACAGACATTCAAATGTATTTACTTAATTTTCACTAAATTGTTTGACCGGGGAACAATTAACTACTTAAGATATAAAAATATTTTTTTAGCCAAAAATTAAATAAAATAGAAAGCGGTGCTAACAGCTCAGCCTGAGAACATTACAATACTGGGCTATGTGTATGGATCAGCCCGGTTCTACCAACTTTGAGCTCCTGGCATATGCTAGGCCCTGCGGTGGTGGTGCACATGAATGAGAACCTGCCTTGTACTTGGAGAGCAATGGCATTATTTCCTCCCTTCTCAATTTACATAGCTGGAAAAGAACATTTTCCAATTAAAAGATGATTTTCTTCAAAGATAAGAAATATTTCATCAATGTTGAGACCATTTTTATAATTTATGATTAATCTAAGTGTATCACTTTCACATAGTAATTAGTTCATGTATTTCTTTAAAAGCTCATCAGAAAACGATCTTGAAAATTTCTTCCCTTAAGATCACTTGCCTGGTCTTAACCACAGTCTCTTCTCTTCCCTTCCCTTCTTTTTCCATCCTTTCCCTTCCTTTTCTCCCCTTCTTCTCTCCCTCCCTCCTTCTCCCTCCTTCCACTCTCAAATATTCCTACAGAATCTTAGCCATTGACCCCAGCTCCCTCAGCACTTCCTGCCATTCTAGCTGTTAATGCCTTTACTCTGAGCCATTCTCTAGCTTTAAGATCTTAATGGTGATATGACCTTCTCTGTTCTTTCTCAAGTATGTATCAAGAGGCAGGTGGTAAAAAGGAAGGATTGCGGGCTTTGGTATCAGATAGTCCTGGGTTTGAATCCTTGTTTGACTTGTCCTACTCGTCAAAACCTGTGTGATCATAGGCCCTCATCTTCTCTGAGGCTTCATTCATTCCCTGATCTGTGCAATGCAGATAATAACCTATTTTTCAGGGCACTGTGTGGAATAAATAAACTAGGAATTTACTGAGCACTTACAATGTGCCAGGCACCGTTCTAAGAGCTGGGTGTGTATTATCTCATTTAATCTTCTCAACAACTCTGTGAGGTACCGTAAGTATGCTCACTTCGTTGTGTTACTGATGAGTCAATTGAGCCCCAGGGAGGTGGAGTAACTTAACAAAGATCGCACAACTTTAAAGCAGAGCCAGAATTTGAACCTAGGTTGTCTGGTGCTTAACTATTGGCTGTGATGCCTTGAATAATGTATGCAAATGTTGGTGCCCTGTTCCAAGCACAGAATAAATGCTTTTAAAAGGTTACACCATGAAATGAAAGGAACACAGATGTTTGAGTCTAGATTTGAATTTCGGCTCTGTCACTTATTAGCTGAGAGATTTCTGGTAAAGTTATTCAATCTCTCTTCATCTGCTTCTGCATCTGTAATATTGTCATTGCTTCACCTTCCTTCGGGCCCATAATAAGAAGTAAGTATAGGGAAAGCCAGGATGGCTCAGCAGGTTAAGCGCTCGCTTTGAAGCCCCGAGGACCGAGGATCGAATCCCAGCCCAGGCGGACCCACATGCTGGGGTGTGCTTCCCGACTGCGGTGAGGCCCCCAGTTCAGTTAAAAAAAACACACAAAAAACTTAAGAAGTAAGCATAATCATGTATATATAATTATTCATCATAGTGTCTGACATTTGATAAATATCATTTGTTAAAATTAGGATAAGAAGGCACATCAGAGCACAATAAACAATATTCAAGGATGAAATCTTTGTTGTTGCAAAGTGGAAATTCACAAAAGTGGAAATTCTTACCACAATTTTCTAGGTTCTGAATTCCTGCCCAAACTACTATTTCAATCTTCATACCGATGACTTCCCAGCAAGATCCTTTACTTTAGAAAGAGGAGCAAACTGCCCACCCTTGGCCCCTGCGAAGTCCTACCAGTGGGCACTTCTAAAGTAGTATCTACTAGAGGCAGAAGAACCACAGATCTCAAACTTTCTAGGGAAATTCTGAGTTTCTTCTCCCTTCTTTTAAAATAAAAAGATTTTAAAAATAAAAGATTTTATTTTATCGATTTTTGACAGAAAGAGAGAGAGAGACAGACAGAGACAGAGAGAAGGGGGAGGGCCCAGAGCAGTCTCCATAGTTGGCAGGATTAGTTTTCCATATAGTTTCACTCCACAGGTGGGTGTGGGGCTGCGCAGGGCAGGAACTGGGCCGGGGGCCTCCCGCATAGACTCCGGCAAGAACTGAACTGGGGGCACACCCCAGTTCAGCATGTGGGTCTGCCTGGGCCAGAGCCAAGATTTGATCCCCGGGCTCTGGGGCTGCAAAGCGAGCGCTTAACCTGCTGAGGCATCCCAGCCTCCCCCAGACACACCATTTGAAACGGGCTAGTACAGCTTCCCCTCTTCTCCCTTCTTAAACCATGTGGCAAATAAAGTATCCCAGTTTCAGAGTCAGAATAACTAAAAATATGGTCACTCATTTTCTCACTCTGTGTATCTTTAAAAATGAAATAGAACTCAACTTTTATTTGTGCCCATATTATAGTTAAAAAAAAAAGAAGAAAACTAGGACCTATGCCTCTTACCATGTCTTTAGCTTGCCCTTTCTCTCATAAAATAAGGTGGTAGGTCAATGAAAACTAAGGGTCTAAGAATGCTGGTCTAGGAATGCTGTTCTAGAAAAGTTTATTTCAATGAGGACTTCAGAGGCTTGTAGATCTTGCTCTTCTCGTAGATCCATGTGAATGAATCTCTTTTTCTTTTTCATTCTTTCTTTTTTTTTTTTTATCTTTCAGGTACGAGTAGGTCCTGATACTTATATTCACTTAAAAATATTCAAAGCTCTTCCTCACCAACATCAATCTTTGACACTTACTGGTTACCAGACTGACAAAAGCGAAGATGATGAGCTGACGGGCTTTTAGCGGCATGTTTGGAAAGTGTTCTGATTGCTTCCATTGGCTACTGATTAATGACCTCTGCTAATAAGTGCAACTATCAACAAAGAAGCATTCCTTTTTAAATAAATTTCTTCAACTATTTGTCTATTGTATTAAATGGTAACTACCTTTTCTTCCTCCAAATATCACTTTAGAGTAGAAATTTCATACAAATTGATGTCAATTGGAAATCTTATAAAAATCAGGCCTAATGTAGCTGGTGAAAGAATCATATTACACTACCACCACCATCACCACTCCCACCGTAGGCCATCAGTGCCCTGTAATTGCTGAGAATCCAACAATCCATCTCTACCCTCACATTTTAAATTTATATCAGGTATTTTACAAAATATGTTTCTATTTTGAAACAATCACAAACTTACAGATAAGTCGCAAAAACAAACAAAAAAACCCGCCCCTTTTTCCTGGATTTTGGGAATAAACTACATACAGTGAGACTCCACCGTCAACAAATACTTTAGTTTGCATTTCCTACAAACAAGTATAGTCTCCTGAATAATTGAAACGCAATCATCAAAATCAGGAAATTAACATTGATACATTTGCTAGTATCTGTTCCCCAGATAACATTCAAATTTCCCTAGTCATCCCCAAAGTGTCTTTTCTTGCAAAAAGATCTAGTCCAAAACCATGTGTTTCATTTAATTGCCATTTTTTCTCTTTTCTAACACTTTTACTAAGATAAAATTTACATATCATACAATTCTACCAATTAAAGTATGGAATTCAATTATTTTTAGTATATTCAAAAATGTGACAATCACCACAACCAGTTTTAGAATATTTTCATCACCTCATAAAGAAACTTCAGGGAAGCTGGGCTGGTTCAGCGGGTTGAGTGCTCGCTTTGCAGCCCTGGGGACCAAGGATCGAATCTCGGCCCCGGCCTGTGCAGACCCATATGCTGAACTGCGGTATGCTTCCCATGTGGGAGGCCCCCAGTTCGGTTCTTGCCCCCCAGTTCAGCCCCTGGCTTGAGGGGGCGTGCCTCCCGTGCTGGAGGCCCCCAACCCAGTTCCTGCCCTGCATGGCCCCCTCCTACCTGTGTGGAACAAAAACCATGTTGAAAACTGATGAAGTTCAACTATGGAGACTGCTGTGGGCCTTCCCCCTTCTCTCTATCTGTCTCTCTCTGTTAAAAACAATAAATCTTAAAAAAAGACACTTCATACTGTTTAGCTATCATTCCTCATTCTTTTCCATGCCCCCACCCCTAAGTAACTACTAATTTACTTTCTATCTCTATAGATTTGCATATTCTAGACTTTTCATATATATGGAATCATAAAATATATGTTCTTTTGTAACTGACTTTCACTTAGCATAATGGCTTCAAGGTTGATTCCTATTGTATCATGTACCAATATTTTATTTATTTATTTTTTTTTAAGATTTATTTTTGGGGAAACCGGGATGGCTCAGTGGGTTAAGAGCTCACTTTAAAGCGCCGGGGACCAGGGATCGAGTCCTGGCCCCGGCCTGTGCAGAACCATGTGCTGAGCTGGGAGCTCCCCCAGTTCAGTTCTCTCTCTGTCTCTGTCTCTGTATCCCTCTCTCTCTGTGTCAAAAATAAATAAATAAATAAAAATATATTAAAAAAAAGATTTATTTTTATTGTTTTTGACAGAGAGAGAGAGAAACAGGCAGAGACAGAGAGAAGGGGGAGGGCCCAGAACAGTCTCCATAGTTGCACATCATTGGTTTTTCCACATAGTTTCATTCCACAGGTGGACGTGGGGCTTCACAGGGCAGGAACCAGGCTGGGGTCTCACCCCAGTGAGAACTGAGCTGGGGGCACTTCTCAGTTCAGCATATGGGTCTGCACAGGCTGGGGCCAGGATTCGATCCTCAGTCCCTGGGGCTGCAAAGTGAGCACTTAACCCACTGAGCCATCCCAACTTCCCCAATATTTTATTATTTAATGGCCAAATAATATTACATTTTATGTTTATACTACAGTTTGTTTATTCATTCATTAGTTGATGAATATTTGAATTGCTTTCAGCTTTGTATATGTGCTGCCAAAGCAAGCACTGCTTTCAGCTTTTGACTATTATGAAAGCGTCCATAAACATTTATGTACAAATTCTTGTGTATACGTGTTTCCATTTCTCTTGGGTATATACCTAAGAGTGAAATTGCTGGTTCATATGGTAATTAATTGTTCAAGAAACATACAGACTGTTTTCCAAAGCAGCTGCACCATTTTACATTCCCACCAGCAGTATATGAGTGTTTGAATTTTTTCACAGCCTCATCAACACTTATTACTTGACTTTTTTTAGTCTAGTCAATCTAGTGGGTGTGGCATGTAATTTTATTGTGGTTTTGATTTGCATTTCCCTGATGACTAATGATGTGAAGCATCATTATAATAATATTATCCACTTATTATCCACTTGTATATGTTCCTTGGAGAAATGCTTATCCAGATCCCTTGCCCATTTTTTAATTGGGTTATTTGTCTTTTTATTATTGAGTTGTAATAGTGTATGTATTCTGGATACACAAATCCCTTATCAGATATATAATTTGCAAATATTTCCTGGTTGTCTTTTCATCTCTTGATAGTGTCCTTTGAAGTGTCCTACCTCATAAATAGTATAAGGTAAGGATCCAACCTCATTTTTTTGCATATGGACAGCTATATAGTTGTTTCAGCACCATTTGTTGAAAATGTTATTCTTTCCTAAATTGAATAGTCTTGGTTCCCTGTGAAAACCAATTAATCATAGGCACATGAATTCATTTCTGGACTCTCCATTTTGTTCCATGAATCTGTATGTTTATCCTTATGTCAGTTCCATACTTTCTAGATTACCACTGGTTTGTAGTTAATTTTGAAATCAACAAGTGTGAGTCTTCCAACTTTTTTCTGCTTTTTCAAGAATGTTTTGGTTCTTCAGGATCCTTTGAAATTCCATGTGAATTTTAGAATCAGCTTATAAACTTCCACAAAGAAGTCAGCTATATTCTGATGGGGATTTCGTTGAATCAGATCAGTTAGGGGGAGAGTGCCATCTTAAAAACATCAAATCTTCTAACCCATAAACATGGGATATTTTCCCATTATTTATATCATCTGTCATTTCTTTAAACAATTTTAGTAGTCTTCAGAGCATACATTTTGCACTTCTTTTATTAAATTTATTCCTAAATATTTCATTCTTGTGGATTCTATTATAAACGGAATTGCTTTCTTGATTTCATTTTGGCTTGTTGATTGCATGCGTATAGAAATACAATTGGGGGAAGCCGGGATGGCTCAGTGGGTTAGGCACTCACTTTGCGTCTCCGGAGACCGAGGATTGAATCCCGGCCCCAGCCTGTGCGGAACCATATGCTGAGCTGGGAGCTCCCCCGGTTCAGTTCTCTCTCTGTCTCTGTCTCTGTATCTCTCCCTCTCTCTGTCAAAAATAAAAATAAAAAAAAATAAAAAAAAAAGAAATACAATTGATTTTGTACATTCTTTAATCTTGCTGAACTTGTATACTGGTGGATTCCTTAGAATATTAAAATAATTCAAGATCATGTCATCTGCAAAGAGAGCGAGATTTATTTCTTCCTTTCCAAATTGAATATCTTTTATTTCTTTTCTTGCTTAATTTAATTAGCTAGAACCTCCAGTACAAAGTTAAATCAAGGTAGTGAGAGTGGATATCCTTGCCTTGTTCCTGAACTTGGGAGGAAAGAATAGAGTCTTTTACCATTTAGTATTATGTTTGCTATGGAATTTTTGTAGGTGCCCTTTATCAAGTAGAGGAAATTCTCTTTTAGTATTTTTTTTAAGATTTATTTTTATTGTTTTTGACGGAGAGAGAGACAGAGAGACAGAGAGAAGGGGGAGGACCCAGACCAGTCTCCATAGTTGCACATCATTGATTTTCTACACATAATCTCAGTCCACAGGTGGGCGCACGGCCACGCAGGGCAGGAACTGGGCCAGGGGCCTCCTGCATGGAGCTCACCCTGGTGAGGACCAAACTGGGGGCACACCTCAGTTCAGCATATGGATCTCCACAGGTTGGGGCTGGGATTTGATCCTTGGACCCCAGGGCTGCAAGATGAGCACTCAACCCACTAAGCCATCCTGGCATCCATCCCCTCTTTTAGTTTCTTGATTTTTTTTTTCTTTTTTATCTTGAAAAAGCATTGGATTTTGTCTAATCCCCTCTTCTGCCCCCCACCCCCAGACCTATTGAGATGATCATGTGGTTTTGTTTTTTAGTGTATCAATACAGTATATTTCATTAATCACTAATTGATGTGGAGATGTTAAAATAACATTGCGTCCCATATGGTCTTGGTGTATAATTCTTTTTTATGTACTAGATTTGATTTGCTAGTGTTTTGTTGAGGATTTTTGCATCCATGTTTATTAGATACTGGTTTATAGTTTTCTTATAATGTTTTTGTCTGGTTTGGGTATCTAGTTAATACTGGTTTCATAGATGAATTGGGAAGTGTTCCTTCCTCTTCAAGTTTTTGGAAGAGTTTGTATAGAATTGCTATTAATTCTTCTTTAAATGTTCGGTAGAATTCAGCAGTGAAGTCATATGGGCTTAGGCTTTTCTTGGAAAGTTTTTGATTACTAATTTGATCTCTTCACTTGTTATAGGTCTATTTAGATTGACTATTTCTTCTTGAATTGGTTTTGGTAATGTGTCTTTCTAGGAATATGTTCATTTTATCTATATTATCTAATTTATTGGTATATGATTATTTATAGTATGCCTTCCTCAGCTCTATCTAATGGATTTTGGACTGAATTATTTAGGAAGAAAATGAGAAGTGGAAGAGAAAAAGGAGAAAGGGAGAAAAAAGGGAAGGGGAAAAAAAGAGGAAACTTGTTTTAACAATGTCCTAGGCAGGGTTGGCGAACCTTTTGACGATTGAGTGCCAAAGTTTATGAAGTAAGAGTATACTCGCTCGACTTGCATGCCAACCCATCGAGTGAGATAGAGTTATCGATTATTTTTATGTCTATAAGAGCATAAACAATAATTTTTTTAATGGTAGTCACAGCTCCGTGTGTGGAAATAATTGCTCTGCGTGCCACTTTGGGCACGCGTGCCATAGGTTTGCCACCCCCATCCTAGGAGATACTGGAATGGCTCAGTGGATTGAGCACTTACCTTGAAGCCCAAGGGTCTAAGAATTGAATCTCAGCCCCGGCCCATGCAGACTCATGTGCTGAACTGGAGTGTGCCCCAGTTCCGTTCTCGCCTGGGCGAACCTTCTATGTGGGAGGCTCCCAGTTTGGCTCCCACTCCAGGAGTGCTTACAATGCAGGAGGCCCCTGGTTGGTTCTTGCCCTGTGCAGCCCCACACCCATCTGTGGAATAAAAACTATGTAGAAAAATAATGATGTGCAGCTATGGAGACTGCTCTGGGCCCTCTCCCTTCTCTCTGTCAAAAACAATTAAAATAAAAACAAACAAACAAAAAAACCAGTGCCCTAAATAATGTCTTCCTCTGTGTCCTCTCTGCTCACCATCCTACTAGGGTCACTTGCAAATAACCTCTGTCCACAAATAATAATAGTATATATTAAGTCATATTATATGCCACATAGTGTGCTAAAGACCTTATACATATAACCCATTTAATTCCCATGACAACCTCATGAAGTAAATGTTATTATCCTCTCTTTATAGAAATCAAGAGTATAGGGAGGTAAAGATACTTGCCCAAGTCCTGAGAGCTAGTTAGTAAAGTGAGGTCCAGGCTGAAGCTTACACTTTCAACCCTGCAACCCTGCATCCCCCACTCCCTGTGAGATGCACACACACCACTAGAGACCCTGAGTCCAGGCAGTGTACAGCTCCCTGGGAGAGTCACCGGGCAGCTGTGCCCACTCCTCCCTCTCCTCCTCCTGCTCTGCAACACTGTGCTGTTTACTTTATTTTTTAAAGTTTTATTTTATTGATTGAGAGAAGGCGAGAGAAAGAGAGAGAGAGAAGAGGGGGAGAGCCCAGAGCAGTCTCCATAGTTGTACATCATTAGTTGTGACATAGTTTCATTCCACACAGATGTGGGGCTGTGCAGGGCAGGAAACAGGGGGCTTCCCAAATGGGAGGCAAGAACCTTCACTGTCATCCCAGTGGTTACCAGTTGCCGCACAGTTCAGCATAAGGGTTTGCACAGGCCAGGCCCAGAATTCAATCCCCAGACTTCGCTTTTGCAAGGCAAGTGTTCAACCTGTGAGCTATCCTGACATCCTCATTTAACTTTTTTTTTCTTTCTTGTGATTTAGTCTGCTCTTTTTATTTATTTATTTATTTATTATTTATTTTTGACAGAGAGAGAGAGATACAGAGACAGGGACAGAGACAGAGAGAGAACTGAACTGGGGGAGCTCCCAGTCCAGCACATGGTTCCGCACGGGCCAGGGCCGGGATTCGATCCTCGGTCCCTGGATTATATTTATTATTTATTAAATTTATTATTAAAATTTGTTGGCTTTTTAGGGCTTATCAAATAAAGGAGTATGTTTCTCCCCAAAACATCTGACTTCCGCTAGCAGTACTATTGCAACTAAAGAAAAAAATACATTTGTAAAGCAATTCCCTCACCAAATTTGACATTGAATATGTAAGCAAAAATTTTTACTCTGTTGTAAAAATTATTTTGTCTAACTCCAGAGAGAGACTGAGAGAATATACTCTTATATCACAAGGATGAGGGACTCAACCTCAGCTCCCAGAATTCTTTGCCACAGAGCATGTTTAAAAGACTAGAATTGGGCCAAGTGAAGACTCAGAGGGCATAATTCTGCCCAGAGCTTTAGGCAATGCCTACTCAGTTATCTTGGGAAACAGGTTTCTCCACTTACCTATAGAAGTGGATCAATCATTTTTCTGCCTGGTTTCTTATTGAGGAGAAGGCCAAAGACAGTTCCTGGGCCCTAGAGGCATCTGAAGCTTCCCTTGCTGGAACTTGAAGTTCAGGCACAGAGAAGGAATCCCAGTAAGCTATCCAAGCACCACATCCCTGGTGCTCTATATGACTATATGAAAAAGTATCGGATGAGGAAATACATGCCCCAAAATCAATAGATTATTTAAACATGGAGATATTGCTCAACCATATGACTCACTGGGAATTTTTTTTTTTTTCCCAAGATATATTTTATTGTTGTCAACAGAGCGAGAGACAAAGAGAAGGTGGAAGGCCCAGAGCAGTCTCCACAATTGTACATCATTAGTTTTTCAACATAGTTTCATTCCATTGGTGGGCTCGGGGCTGCGCAGGGTGGGAACCAGGCAGAGGCCTCCCACGTGGGAAGCTCGCCTGGCGGGAACTGCATTGGAGTGGGAAGCACACCCCAGGTTCAGCATATGGGTTTGCGCAGGCCTGGGCCGGGACTAGGACTCGATCCCTAGACCCTGGGGCTACAATGCGAGCACTCAACCTGCTGAACTATCCTGGCTTCCCTGGGAATGTTTTTGATAAGCTCGTTTGGTTCAAGAAAACAATTTATTTTGTGTACTGCAGGGACTTATAAAGATGCATCTGTTTAGGAACCTAGGAAATGACAAACAACGAGGGAAGAGGGGCCCATACAGAACTTGATCTCATAGCCAGAACCAGAATGCAAGGCAGCTCTTAGAACCTGAGGAGCTGTAGTGGTAGGTTTTACCCTAGAGCTCCTTCATTAATGGGTCTCAGCTATTCTCCAAGCAGCTGTCTGCATCTCTGTCTCTGCTTATATCATATTAGCCAAAACTGCCCCCCACTGCTCTCTGGAGCTGCAAGGGAAGCTGGGAATGCTGCCACTCTAGATAAAAATCAGGATTTCGTTGGTCAGGAAGGGGAAAGTGGATATAGTAATGAGAATAAGCAGTGTGCCAGGCTTATCTATGGCATGCACTGAGAGTCAAAGTGCCAGTCATCACAAGCTGGCTGGGGAGAGCAGCAACCAAAAAGTATGATAAAGATCATAAAGGTGTTTTTCATGGGAGTACATGAAAGGGACACCTAATTTGTGTTTGAGAAATCAAGAAAGGCTTGCTGAAGGAAGTGATAGCTGAGACATGAAGCATGGCTGGGAGTTGGCCAGAGAGAGCATGCACAGAAGTTCAGAGGTGAGGCTAGGTACCTTCCCGGAACAGAAATTCCTAATTGGTGGGGAATACTATGCACTGTAGAGAGCAGTGAGGCTGGAGGTGAGCAAGAGCCAGAGCATAGAGGACTTCACAAGTCATTCTAAGGAAATGAAGCAGTGAGAAGCCACTTGGGAATTTTAAGGCCGATTTTATTTACGAGTTTTAAAATCTGGAGTGGGAGTCATTCCATCCACAATCAAGTGCCAGTGGATTTGCTTTCCACACAAGTGGATGTGGGGATGTGCAGGGAGGGAACTGAACTTGGGGCCTCCCACATGGGAAGTGAGAACCTCTGCTGCCCTCTCAGGGGTTACCAGCTACACAGCTCAGCATATGGGACTGCACAGGCCAGGGCCAATATTTAACCCCTAGACCTCAGTTGCAAGGCAAGCACTCAATGTGTTGAGCTATCCCAGCATCCCCTGCACATTTTTTCTCTCTCCTCTCTTTTTGGCTACTTCCTACCTATCTTTCAAGCAAAAAATAAATAAATAAAAATAAGGCAGCAATTAAATGCAATACTTTGTTTCAGCAGGCCAATCAACTTTCAAGAGTAATTTACCACTCCTCTTATATTTGAGGTTTTAAATGCTATTCTTCATGAACAAAACATACTATTCATTTGGACAGAAAGTCCACATTGCCATCATTGCATTTTCCATTGTTACAGTGGGATGATTCAGGCATCCTAACGTAATCAGATGAGCTAGATACTTTAGCAGACCTGAAATTCTGGAAAGGCTGTTAACTTTCCCAAGAATTCCGTTTCTGAATTCCTTCTTGAGCACCAGGAAGATCTTTGTTGAGTCTTATTTTTATTCTTGTAATTTACTCATCTGTCCAATTATTAAACATTGTGTCAGAAACCATTCATTCACAGGTAAATCCTATCAAAAATCTTTACTGCTGGCCTTAGAAAATTTTTTCTTGTTCAGGAGACTAGATTATAATCTCCACAGAAGCAAGGTTTATCAATATCCCCAACAATATATTATCTGACCTACAGTTTAAGTGCTCAAGTTTTAGTAAAATAACAAACATTTTATACCTTTGCTCACTTCCAAGTACATGATCTGAAGGTCAACATAGTGAACACACAGGCCTACCCATGACCCAGGTGGATTGTTTAAATCAGCATAGTAAGCAGAATTCTAAAATAGCTAACCAAGATGTCCCACTCTAATCTCTGACTGATATGACATACCTGTAATGTTACAATACCTGACAAAAGGAGCTTGCAGATGTAATTAAGGATATAACTGGCTGAGTTAATCGAAAGATTATTGACAGGCCTAAACTAATCACAGAAACACAGGAACCCTCCAAAAGTGGTCTGGCTAAAATGGAAAGGATTCAGTGCAGTTGCTAGCTTGAAGAGGGAGATTATGTCAAGAAATGTGAGTGGCTTCCAAGAGCTTAGTGGCTTTTGATAGCTAGCAAGAAAATGGGGACTACAGTCCTACAGCACAAGGATCTGAATCCAGCCAACTGAATGAGGCTGGAAGCAGACTCTAGTTCCCCTACTGACTCTAGACAAGAGCCAAGCTTGCTGACAACTTGATTTCAACCTGTGAGACCCTGTTCTAGCCTGCCTGGACTTCTGACCTACAAACCTGTAAGACAATAAACAGGTGATTTTAAGCTGGTAAGTTGAGGTACTTTGTTAGGCAGCAATCAGAAACTAATAGTCATCCTATATTATAAAGTGCTTTATTGTAATGACCAGATTTTGATATTACGGTTTTTTTACTGACTCATTTGAATACTATCACACAAGTGCTTCTCTGCCTTTCCCTTTTCTGAATGTTTTACTGTTTTCCTTTTCACTATCTATGGAAATACTAAGAAAAAAATTCCACCCAAAATTAAGTTTTTGCATATGAAAACAAGGTAAGGTATTAAAAGAAAGTTTCTTTGGACAGTACCCAGCCTATAACACTGCCCTTTTACTTAAGAGTACTAAACCTACAAAGAAATAAAATCACTGGTGACCAATATAGGTCCACGTTCACGCCAATAAATTTGTAAGTATCAAAAAACAATTATACAAGCTGGGGGCATCTCACTGCCTGACTTTTATCTGTACTACAAAGCCTCAGTAATCAAAACAGCTTGGTACTGGCAGAAAAACAGGCACATAGACCAATGGAATAGAATTGAAAACCCAGAAATAAACCCACAAATTTATGGACAGATTATTTTTGATAAAGGATCAAAAAATATACTGTGGGGAAAAGAAAGCCTCTT
>PVKE010012166.1:0-38820 GCA_004027555.1 Craseonycteris thonglongyai
CAGATATAGAAAAAGTGACATTTATATAGTTGAAAGATATTACAGCCATAATTTTATTTATTATACTCAAAATAAAAAATTCTCAACCCACAAATATTTATTAAACAATTAGTAGGTATTAATCTTAGAAGAACTGCCCAGACTGTACAATTAAATAATTTTAAATTATGTGCAAAAATAAGATTAGGGAGAGAACTAAAATGTCTTTATCTATTACTAAAGGAGAAAACTAAAAATAAGTTATTCAGGTAATAACAAAAATAGCTATTAATATATCATGTTATCCATTTTAGAGTACTAATGGTATTTAGTATTTTTTTATTATTTGCTTGTTATACATTTATACTAATTTTTTCATGATTCTTAATTTTAAAATATTTTTACCATGATTTAGAAAAATTAAAGTCATGTTTACTTAACACATTTCCTGTAACTACAGTTTTTAAAACCATCTTTTTATCTAAAGCAGCATTATATCACATTGAGATGAAATAAGAAAATTTTCTGTTATTGTTCAACATTTGGGTTCTTTTGACACTCTTATAGAATAACAAATTTTAGGCATATATCATTATTGTCACTTAGATGATTTAGAACATGTAGGAATGAAAAACAACTATTTTAATGGCTGTTGATATATACATGGCATTATTTTAATTTATACTTACTCTATTGCTAGGATATATTATCTTACATTTACTTTATGTAATTTAATTTTATATTTATTTACAATGAACATAATATTCTGATATGATAGTCTGCCTTTTATTATAAACTGATATCACATATAGTGTGTGTGTGTGTGTGTGTGTGTGTGTATATATATATATATATATATATATATATATATATATATATATATATATAATATTCTCTCTCCACATTGCCACATATATATTTTATGGATCTTGTCAGATTTCAAGGTTTTTGTGGTTAAGATTTCTGCCTTGTTCATTTTTCTATCACATACAGTGACTAAATTACAAATGCTTACTAAATATATGTTAAACGTATTTAAATTATTTAAGCATAACATATGAAAAGCTAAAAATAAAATTCAGATTATTAGAATAGAAAATAAACTTTCCTGATCATCTTATATTTTAACATTTTTTAAAAGATTTAATTGTTTCAATGAAGTTGAGAGAGAGAGGAGAGAGGGCCCAGAGCAGTCTCCATAATTGTATGTCATTAATTGTGACATGGTTTCATTCCATACAGGTGGATATGGAGCCACATAGGCAAGGAATAAAACTGGGGGCCACTCACATGAGAAGTGAGAACCTTTGCCACCAAATCATGGTGATTACCAGTTGTGTTCAGCATATGGGTTTGCACAGGGTGGGGCTGGGAATTGAACCCTGACCTCTCTATTGCAAGGGTAGTGCTCAATTGCTGAGCTATCCCGGCATCCCCAAGACATTCTCTTAATATGATAATTGCAACCTTTGTTTCTGAGTTATTATCTATGATTTGTTACATTTCAGAGATAAAATTTGTTCACTCATTGCTTATACAACCTTATAATCGTATCACTTCTATTTTAATAGTAATAAATTGTCTTTTAGTCTATGTGGAACCAAATACTGTATTCATTTTATTTCATTCTATTTCTTCTTACAGATAAAAAAAAAGTTTAAACTTTAAGGTCATCGCTTTCTGTGTCTACCTAGTCTTGAATGGTGTCAATATTTCACCCAGACCTTGAAGACGCTTCTGTTTTTTCTGATGAAATCTCAAAGACATGGATGTTTCTAGGGTAATTATTGAAACTCAAGCAAGGAGTTTTGAGCCATTTTAAAAATGCTTAGATGAAATCCAGAAATTAAAACAGGCATAATTGAGGATCCAGGGAGCACTGCAGGTAGTGCCCCAGTCTGAAGAAACAGAAGGAAGAGAGTAGAAAAGTATGAAATAGTTAAATACTAAAACAAAGCAAAACAAAAGACAAAACAACAACAACAGAAAAAGGTAAAACACTTATGGATAACAGGTTATTTCAGAAACAAAGTCTGTGCCTATAATTCCTTTCTATAGCTTTATTCTTTTGCATGGCTTGACTGCTATCACCATCACGTGGTTGAAAAGGGACACAACTCTTTTTTCTTAATATATAAAGAGGGAAACAGGGCGATGCAAGGATGGCTCAGCGATTGAGCACTTGCCTCACAATCACAAAGTCTGGGGTTCAATTTCTGCCCCCAGCCTGTACAAACCCATATGGTGAACACACAGCTGGTAACCACCAGGATGGCTCAGTGGCAATGATCATCACCTCTCGTGTAGGAGGCACACGGTCTGATTTCTGTACCTCGCAGCCCACATCCACCTGTGTGGAATGAAACCATGTCACAACTAATGATACATAACTATGGAGACTGCTCTGGGCTCTCCCCTCCCCACTTTTCACCCCCCCCGCCCCCCACCACCACCTTCTCTCAAACAATAAAAATAAATCCTAAACAAATAAAATAAAAAAGGGGAAATAATATTGTAATTATTGTTTTTACATAACAGTTTAAAATAGGACAGATATTTATTTATCTAGATTCGAGCAAAAGATATGCATATTTACTAACAGAGGAGTACGTACTTAGTTTAATTTATTGACCACAATGCTTCATCTGATTATAGAAAGCATGTGCTTCATTTCAGGCCTTATTATTATCTTCTCTATGTAAATGTCCTCATGAGTTATATTCTATTAATTTTTTTGTGAAAATATAAAGTTAAGGTGAAAAAAAGCAATTTATGTAAATTGGAGCAATTATCATGAAACAATGAGGAATGAAAGAAGAAACAGAAGACTATAAGATTTATAAGGAGCCAAATACTTGCTATTAATTTTCAAAGGTTATGTTGTTGCTTTTTCTAGAGGGAAAATCAAAAAGAAAGTAAGAAATATTAAAACCCAATATTTTTTATTCAAGTATTTATTAGATGACTTCTCTACTTTATTTAAATATTGTTAAATCTTATAACTTCACATTTGCAACATGAGTAAAATTACAAACATATGTAAAAGTAGTTATTTATGGTAAGGGTATTCAAACACATTAGCACATGATTACATACAGAGTGGCAAAAATTAAAGAGAAATTTAAAAATTATTTTCATATAATATTTTAGGATATATTACCACTTTTGGGATGTTGTTGTTTTTGTTTGTTTGTTTTGTGGGGTTTTTTTGACAGAATAAATGTTACAATGGTTTCAATAAGTTCTATTGGCAGATTATTATATTATTTATTATAATCCCATACTGTACTTAGAGCAAAAGTTTGTCCAGTACTTAAAAGGTTACATGTGTCTTCACCAAAAGAATCCAATCTGAAAAGAAACTTATCAGAATTAGTCTAAGTTGAATCCTTATTGAGTTGAGGTGATACTATGCTGTTCAATGGATCATTAATTCAACAGATTCTTGAGGAATGATATTTACTGAAGTTGAAAGAGTACATCAAACCAAGTCCTTTATATATAGATAACTGAAAATTACCTGAGTCATGAAATTTCAGACAAATATAATATTGAGAAAGATTAGGTGAAATTATATTCTAATTATTAAATAATTGAACAATTCTTTCAAAAGGCTAGCATTCTTATTATTATCAGATTATCCAAGAACTCTGTGTGGGAGATAGTTCTTCAAGGACCTCTCACACTTCTGCACATCTTTCAAAGAGTGACAGTGCCTCTTCTGGGGCAAAGTTCAGAATTATTTTCTGTTCAAGATAATAAAGACAATGTCATCCTCTGAGCCAAAGAATGAGCATACTTGCTGCAGCTCCCTTGAAAATATTGGGGTTTTCTAAACTAAAATGCCACCATACTGTATGTGTAACATCCACTTGAGTCTCACCTTCAATAGAGTCGAAGGCCATGAGAAGAAATATACACATGATGCTCAAATGCTTGCCATACCATGAGTAATGAATGACTTTATTTTTGAAAGGAATTTTGTAACATCTGCCAATATCTATGAGGTCACAGCTGGCCAATTTGTAACATGCAAGTAAGATAAAATTTCAGAACCTTCACAATTATGAACAATGGGTGAAATTTAATTCCATTATTCTGGAGATGGGCTTCCGACTTTAAGACAGGGTTCCCCACCCTCTGGGCTACAGACTAATACTGGTTTCTGGCTTGTTAGAAACCGGGTCAAACAGCAAGATATGCCTCCTGTCAGATCACAGGTGGCACTGGATTCTGACAGGAGCAGAAACCCTATTGTGAACTGCACATGGGAGGGACTTAGGTTGATGAAAATCTAATGCCTAATGATCTGAGGTGAAGCTGAGGTGGTGATGCTAGCACTGGGAAGTGGCTGCAAATACAGATTAACATTAGCAAAGAGGTCTGACTGCACAGAGATCATAATAAATCAATTGCTTGAAGACTCATATCAAAACTCTGTGAGTGGTAAATGACAATTATACTGCATCTGTCACTTGAATCAAACCAAACCAGACCCCTTCCCCCTACCCTGAACCCCCTGGTCCATGGAAAAATTGTCTTC
Organism: Craseonycteris thonglongyai; assembly: GCA_004027555.1. Lineage (NCBI taxonomy): Eukaryota > Metazoa > Chordata > Mammalia > Chiroptera > Craseonycteridae > Craseonycteris > Craseonycteris thonglongyai. The sequence goes on from PVKE010012166.1 coordinate 4,523, forward strand.
CATGGAATTGGTTCCTGGTGCCAAAGAGGTTGGGGACTGCTGTTTTAAGAGATTATATATTTCAGATGTATTGTTTTAAATGGGACAAAACAACCACAGTACCGTCCCATTTCAAGTAGTACGTATGGTCAGCCTAGTCTCACTAGCCTAAATTCAGTTTCAGTAGGCTGACCATACGTACCATTTGAAATAGGACAGAAAACAACAGTACCATTGTTTTTTGTTCCATTTAAAACAGCATGTCTGCTCAGCCTTATTTTGAGACTTTGCCCCACGATGCTTATTCATACATTCCCTACACAAACACACACGTATGTTTAGTATAAGAATTCAACAGCATACAATCGTCTCAGCTGATAAGGAATTGCTTCCGGCTGATCTACCCTGACACAGTACTTACCCAATACCCACAGCTTTACCTGGTGCTTCATACATAGCAGGTGCTCAGTCTGTAAATAAATAAATTCACCTACTATATATCTCCTTACATTAAGTTTTCTTGATGTTTCTAGAAGCATACTGCTTTTAAAACATGTATACTTTTGTTGACGTTCATGTTTCTCTAAACATCCATCTATGTAGATTTCAGTGAATTTCTAGGGATCATTTTAACATATTAAATTTCTGTTCTTATTGTAGAATAGTTCTGTTTAACACAAATATTTCCATTTATAATATTTAGGTTCATTTGAGTCTAGTTCTGTATAGCAATACATATGTGAATTGAAAATAATATTTTGTTCTCTTTACAGGAAGAATGAAAACCACTTTAGAAACTCTCAGAAAGGTCAACGTGAACCTGCTAGTCTGGGCTTTATTGCACCAAAGCCTGTCAACCTGACACTGTTTCTATAGCAGAAGAATGTTAGAAATAAAGCCTTTTGTGTCCGCATGTTTACACACCTATTTCAGAAATATTTCAGTCCTAGAGAGTATTTCAGAATTCTATGAGAATATGATCAAGCAGGGGAAGCCGGGATGGCTCAGTGGGTTGGGCGCTCGCTTTGCAGCGCCGGGGACCAGGGATCGAATCCAGGCCCCAGACCTGGCCTGTGTGGACCCATATGCTGGGCTGGGGAGCTCCCCCAGTTCAGTTCTCTCTGTGTCTCTGTATCTCTCTCTCTCTCTCTGTCAAAACCAATTAAAATAAATAAATAAATAAATAAAATACCAATAAACAAAAAAAAATTTAAAAAAAAAAGAATATGATCAAGTAGTCTTTAAGTCTGATTATGGGCGCTTTCTATTGACTTATAGAACAACATGTTTCCTCATATCTACCTTCTTTTTAGTGATAAAATAATTGTAAGAAGGAAGAACTAATTTGTGTTTATATAACACATGTAACTTAGAAAATATAGTGATGTTTTTTATTTTTAATTATTTTTATTGAGATAATTGACACATAATAGTTTCAGATATATAGCATAGTGATTTAGTGTGTATATATATATATATATATATATATATAGTGTAATGTAGAGAATAATGACTAATTAATAAAACTATATTGTACGTTTGAAAGTAGCTAGAGATAATTTTTAAATTGCTGATTGATATTAGCCTTTTTAAAAAGCTGAATAAATTCAGATTTATATTAAAATATCTCTATAGGAGAGACAAAAACATTTGAAATAAGATGATAAAGTTTTTGTAAGACTTTTCTAAAAAAGTAAACTACTGATTTTTAAATGAGTTTTAAATATTCAAATATTAGTAACAATAAACATGGAAGTCTTATTTCCAATGTCCCACTGTTAACAGTTTCTTATATAGCCTGCATTCTAAAAAAAATTTTTTTAACATGTATGTACATGTACCTTTACTGTAATAATTACTGCAGAATGGAATGGAAATATTCTTGCTTACCACAAGACCCTCAAAAGTGATCACTCAGACACGAAAAGGATTTTAAAATTGTATGTGGATATTATAAATAGCAATATATAATACAAACCATTCCACATTCTCCCCTCCCTTATTTTTTTCCTCTTTATTAATAATACATATTGGATGTATTTATTGACTGCATAAAAATTCTTTGTATAAATGGATTATAACCTATCTAACACGTTTGATAATATTGTTAGTTTCAGTGTTTTGTTTAACTTTTTTTTTATTGTTTTGACAGAGAGGCAGCGAGAAGTGGGAGGGCCTAGAGCAGTCTCCGTAGTTGTATGTCATCAGTTTTCAACATATTTTTATTTCACACAGCTGGGCATGGGGCTGTGTAGGTTGGGAACCAGGCGAGGGGCCTCCCACATGGGAAGCACACCCTAGTTCAGATTAGATGTCTGCACGGACCGGGGCCGAGACTTGATCCTCAGACCAGAGTGCTCAACCTGCTGAACCATACTGGCATCCCATCAGTGTTCTTTTTGCAGTCCATTACTTTAAAAAATACCAGTATTACTTCTCTATCGTACTATTATGAATGTGTATTTATATGTACATTCTTCTCCCTGTCTCATGTGCATGCACACGTGCAAATATCTTTCTATTATATGACATTATTCCCATTTTTGTACAAAATATGATACTCAACTTTGAGATGCGGGGTTTTAAAATATGTAATAGAAACAAAAATTTACATTACATATCTATGTAAAAGTACTTGACAACCATGAAATAATATATGACATTTTAAATAATCGATTACTGTGAACTTTGTTTTTGCTTTGTGTGCTCTGCACTAAAGTTCATCTTATTCTATGTTTACTTCCCAAAATCATTATCTGCTCTTAATAATGTCAGTCATATAACTAATAAAACAGCTCACTATGCTTTTCCTTTTAATTAGATAAGCAAAATTTTGGCATTGTGGCTCTCGAAAAATGTTCTTAATTAAAGAGCAATATGGTACAAGAAGTTAACAAAATTAGCTATATAGTACAGTAAGTAATAATTTATATTATATGGTATGTATGGTGAACTATATTTACTTTAAAAATGAAAAGTAAAAGATTTGAATAAGATGTCTCAGTTTAGTTCTTATACTATTTTTAAACATGAAAATCATCACCCTGTCATATTTTTTTAAATGTTATATGGCATAATATAGTTAACTCTGCTTATATAAACAATTATATCTAGTTTATTTTGCTAGTGTAAATATAGTGCAAATAACTATAATCTAACATGTATCATCTAAAAACATTACTGAGAATTTAAATATATTTCAAATTATCCAGAGAAAATCCTTGCTTCAAGAAATCTAATCTTATTTTGTTTTGAATGGAAAAACAATTTTACATGTGATAATCAGTATTTGAGCAACTTACTATATTCTTGACAATCCACATTATTTTATTAAGACCATTATCTTTATTTTTTTTAAGATTTATTTTATTGTTTTTGATGGAAACAGAGAGAGACAGAAACAGATACAAAGAGAAGGGGAAGAACCCAGAGTAGTCTCCATAGTTATAGGACATCAGTTTTCAACATGGTTTTGTTTCACACAGGTGGGCAGGGGCTGTGCCGGGCAGGAACTGGCCTGGGGGCCTCCCACATGGGTAGCACAACCCAGTTCAGCATATGGGTCTGCACGTGCCAGGGCCAGGATCTGATCCTCAGTGCCCAGGGCTGCAAAGTGAGCACTCAACCTACTGAGCCATCCTGGCTTCCCCAAGACCATTATCTTTCAAATTGTTATATCATACCCCCTTATAGATGAGAAATAATGGCAAATATATGTGTGTACAGTGTCACATAGCTAAGTGTGTCAAAGTTGATATTTTAATATACTTTTTAATTAGAAAGTCTATAAACAAAATACACTAACAAAATACCGGTAAGCTACATATTTTGTCTTTTTTTGTTTCATTACTTTTTCACTTTTTGGTCATTATTCAAAAAGGTATTTAACAATATGAATGTATTATTAATGTCTTACAATTTTTTGAGCTAATAATACTTCTCAAAAATTTTTAGTCTTAATTTAAATGTTAATATCATTAATTATTTTTTGGATAATGTTAAAACTCTATATATTTATTTTTGTGAGCAAGTATTCTTGCTCACTCTTTTTGCATTTTTTAAGTTAAAGCAAATTTTAGCTTCATTAGGTAACACACGGAATACCCCAAAACAGGACTACAAATTTTAGATGAGAGCGAGTGAGAAAAAAATTTCAGAGAAGAAAATGTATTTACTTTCCCATTAGCATTACTGGGAAGTTAAGAAATTTATACTGATTGATATTTAGAAGTAGTTTGGTTGTGAATATATGTTCAAATATATAACTAAACATAGCAATAAAAAGTAGAGACAATAACTGTTATAAATATAATTAATTGTATCTTTTTAATAAGGATAATTATAAGATCATCTCATTTTATAACATATAAGAAAAAAGGTACATACAGAAAAACAATTGATAATATATAATTTTTCATGTAATTAATAATAGGTTTTTCTTGAATACGGTTGCTTTTGCAATAATGGAGACATCATCTGCCTGTATTCTAAATTTTACGAAAAAGTCAACTTTATGTTTTTCATTTTTAAATTATATTTAATAGACCATATTATATTAACTTCGGTGTAGAATATAGTGATTAGATATTTATATAACTTATAAGATGATCACATGAATAGATCAATTACCCATCTTACACCATACAAAATTGTTGCAATATTATTGATTATATTCCCTATGCTGTACTTCACATCCCCATGACTGTTTTGTAGCTATCACTTCGTACTACGTAATCCCTTTGCCATTTTCACCCATCTCCCCAAACAACCTCCATCTGGCTACCATCAGATTTTTCTTTGAAACTATGAGTCTCTTCCTGTTATGTTTCTTTTGTTCATTAGATTTTACATACAAGTATAGCATTTGTCTTTCTCTGATTGATTTTTTCCACTAAATACAACACCCTCTAGGACCATACATGTTATTGCAGATGGCAAGATTTTATTTCTCTTTTGGCTGTGTAGTAGTCCGTTGTATATATGTACCATCTTTTCTTTACCCATTCACCCATTCAGGAACACCCAGATTGCCTCCATAACTTGGCATTGTAAACAATGTTGCAATAAAAATATGGATGCACTGGTCCCCTCAAAGTAGCATTTTGAATTTCTTCAGATAAATACCCAGAAGTGGAATTACTAGGTCCTTCTTTGTCTCTCATTATAACCTTTATTTTGAAGTCTATTTTGTCTGGTATAAATATTGCTAATCCAGTTTTTGTTTATTTGTTTCTGTTCTCATAAAATAACTTTTTCCATCCCTTTACTTTTAGTCCACGTGTGTCTTTTGATTTGAAGTGAATGTCCTATAGGCAGCGTATATAAGGATCTTGTTTTCCTATCCATTCAACCACCTATGTATTCACTTTAATTCTTTTTTTTTAATTTTATTTATTTATTTATTTATTTAAAGATTTTTATTAAAATATAGCTAACATTAATATTATATTAGAATCAGGTGTACACAATAGTTATTCAACCTTTATATACCTAAAGAGGTGGTCACCATGATAAGTCCAGCAACCATCTGACACTGTACCACGCTTTCATAATGTTATCGACTATATTTCCTATGCTGTACATTACATCCCCATGATGCATTTGTTTTAATACCTGAAAATTTGAACGTTTTATCCACTTCATCATTTTCCTGTCTTTTTTATTTTGACCATAATTGACATTTAATGTTATTTTATATTAATTTAAGGTATATAGCATAGTGGTAAGACTTTTATATAATTTACAAAGTGATCCCCTTGATTAGTCTAGTACTATAGATAATTATTATATTGTATTATATTATTATATTGTATTATATTGTATTATTATATTGTATTATATTTTATTCTCTATGTTTTTCTTTACATTCCCATGACTATTTAGTAACAACCAATTTTGTATTGCCTAATTTCTATATCTTTTCAATCTTGCCCTTTTTCATCACCCCGATAAATCTAGAACATATCTGACAGCATACATAGTTACTATAATATTATTGATTATATTCTTTATGAACATAATACCCTATGTTTCCATGACTGCTATATAACAATTAATTTGTACTTCTTAATCCCTTTCTCCTTTTACCCACCTCCACCCTCCCTCACATCTAACAATTATCAAAACGTTCTTTGTATCTAGGGGTTTGTTTCTTTTTTATTTGTTGATTTTGTTCTTTAGATCCCACATATAAATGTTGCACCTGTCTTTTTTTGTCTGATATACTCTACTCAGAACAACACCCTCAAGATCTAACCATGCTACTGCAGATGGCAAGAACCCAATCCTTTCCGTAGTCAAGCAATATTGCATTGCATGTGTGTATATGTGTGTGTGTATAGATTTATATATTCTTTTCCTTGTTCATTCATCCATCGACAGACACCCAGGTTATCTCCACATCTTGGCCATTGTAAACAATGCTGCAATGAACATATGGATACATATGTTCCTTTGAATTAGCATGTGAAATTTCTTCAAATAAATACCCAGGGTGGGATTAACAGGTCCTTCTCTTGTTATAGCCTTTGTTTTTTGTTTTGTTTTGTTTATTTATTTATTTATTTATTTATTTATTTATTTATTTATTTATTTATTTATTTATTTATTTATTTTGACAGAGAGAGAGATACAGAGACAGAGAGAAGGGGAAGGGCCCAGAACAGTCTCCACAGTTGCACATTATTCATTTTTCCACATAGTTTCATTCCACAGGTGGGAGTAGGGCTGCACAGGGCAGGAACTGGGCTGGGGTCTTCACCCCGGTGAGAACTGAACTGGAGGCACTCCCCAGTTCAGCATATGGTCCCACATGGCCGGGGCTGGGATTCAATCCTTGGTCCCTGGGACTGCAAAGTGAGCGCTCAACCCACTGAGCTATCCCGGCTTCCCCAAGCCTTGGTTTTAAAGTCTATTTTTTTTTTCTGGTATACATATTATTGTTCCAGCATTTTTTTATGAAGTCTAAATTTTTTTTGACAGTCAACACAATTATCATTATTTTTTTACGAGCATGATTTGATATATATATATTTTCTATTTATTGCATTATTCTTCTCTTCAAAGTAACATTTGGATTTAAGATTAAAAACAAGAGACTGAGCCTACATGTTTAATGCTGCTCCTCTTCCCCCAAGATCATTCCTTTGAATTGATCATATTAATTTAAAAATAAGAAAAAGTGGGGTCATAACTATAGAAAGAAACAACTGTAGTACCTACATGCCGAGACCCTCTGCAAAATCCTCAAATTATAGGACACATCAAACCTATAGAAGAAAAGATTCCTTTATTTAAAACTTACTGCATGTTAAAAAATTAACAAATCTGGAAAACTATTAGAAGATGTGACAGTAGAAGGTTTTTGAAACCTTCTAATTCAGAAGAGCAAATGATAGAAAACAAGAATAGTTAAGTATCTGTATTTAGCACAATCAATGCAAATCCTTTTGATGGTGCTATTATTGCACTATAAAACTGTTAACATTATTTAACATTATAACTAAGTTCCAGATATTTTTTCTAAATATTTACGTGCAATATGTCATTTGATACATAAATGATCAATTATACATAATATATTTATTATCTTATAGTGATGAGAAAACTGGAATCCAGAACATACTGATGATGAGCTAAAAATAATAGAACTATTTAGAGATGGGCTATAATTTGAGTTGAGCAGCCTGAGTTCAGAACCAATGGTGTGGTCCTCCAGTACCTGTAAATGCTAGGCAATATAAAAAGTGAATAGATTAATATTGATCTAGAATACAAAGATCAATGATGTTTTAGAACATATAGAAAAATACTACAAAAAATAAAATAAAAGGTAGAAGAAAAAATATCAAATAAAAAAACCAAGAAGGAAGAGGAGAAAAAAAAGATTGGGAGGAGGAAGAGAAAGAGGACATATAAGAAAAGAGAGAGGAAGAGGTGAAGGTGAAGGAGGAGGAGAAAAGGAAGAAGAGGAAGAAGAAAATTAAAAAGCAGCAGCTTAAATTGTACTATTATAAGACAATACACCACATAGGTCCATTAGTGTAATAAAAGTGTGTTAGCTTTAAGTGATGCTCATTTAAAATAATAAAATATGATGTGTGGTCTAGAAATTTACAGAATAAAGGGGAAGAAGGGTAAAAAATGCTATTTATTATTTTATTTTCAATATATTCACCCTTAACCTTAATACACTTTTTAGATCTTACAGTAGATTTATTTATACCCTCAAAAAATGTTTTGGTTTTGCCATCAAATTGCAATTTTAACCTCTTTGTCATCTTTAAAAAATTTTCCCCTGCATCTGTTTTTGTTTTTGTTTGTTTGTTTGTTTGTTTTCATATTTGGGAACAAATGACAATCAGATGGAGCCAGGTCTGGACCGTAGGGAGCGGGGAGGGTTGTTTAATGTTTGGAAGCCACAGTTATGAAGAGTAGCTAATGCAACAGTACTCTTGTTCACGGGCACATTGTCACACAAAACTAGCATCACTATGGTCCGTTTTCCTTTGTTCCTTCACAGATTCTTTTAACTGTTTCAGCAGACTGGAATAATATTCTCCAGTTATTTTGACACTCTTATTTTTGTAATTGATCAGCAAGATACTCTCTGTACCCAAAACACAGTATCCATGAATTTCCCACCTGATGTGACAACTTGAACTTCCCTTTCTGGCCACTGCATGGACTCCTACTTTGACTCCGACTCATAATGATGAACCCAAGCTTTATCTCTGGTGACAATCTGGTTTAAAATTTCAACTTTGTTGTCTTTGCAAAGGTCCAAAATTAGCAGTGAACTTTTGACTACTATTTTTGAAGCGCCAGGAGCACTCTAGGTATCCATCTGGCACTGACTTTTGACATCCTTAGGTGCTGATGGAGAATATTTGAAATGGTTGTAGGTGATACTCTATTTCTGCAAATTTCTTTTTATTCAATCTAACATCTTCCACTATACGTTTTCAACATTTGTTTACGATGTCTGACAAAGTGGCCTCAAAAGGGCAACCCGGATATAGGTCCTCTTCATTGAACTCTCTGCCTTGCTTGAAAAGGCTATGCCACTTGCAAGCCATGGATTTCCCAGGGCAACAGTCCCACAAACTGCTGATATCTGTTCTAAAATGGTTTGAGGTATTCTCCTTTGTTTTGTAAAGAATTTATTGATGGTGCAAAATTCAATTTTCTTCAACTTGGGGTTTTCTTCACATTTGGTATGCTTCTTCATGATCTTAAAAGAACATCAATGCAAACAGGCTGAAATTTGGCACACATACTAGCAATCAGTCACACAATCAAACTGTGTTCACTGTACTTTCACCTCATCAATAACCTCCTGTTCCCTGAATTTCATAACCACCCTCAGTATAGGGCAAACTATTAAGGAATTAAAATATATATAATGGGAAAAGTAAACAAAAATAAATCACTGATTATTATACTATTAGCACATAAAAAGAATTCAGAGTCAAAATTATTAAATGGGAAAATGAATTATTCTAGATAGGTAAAAAAGCACCCACAGAGAAAAAAGAGCATTCATGACCTTTAATTTATCACATACTATGAGACTGACGTATATATATTTTTTAAGTCTAAGAGCAATACATAGATAAACCATATATATATATATATATATTTCTTTTATATTTTCATTGAATGAAATATATTTATATTTTTATTATTTTGTTACAATTTTTACAATTGTTATAATTTCACACTGTAATACATATATGTAATATATATTTATGTATATATGTGTGTGTATATATATATATACAGTGTGAAATTATAACAATTGTAATAAAATAATAAATATATAATTTAAGAACTTAAACCATAGCATTATCATTCATGACTTAAAATATGTGTAGCAAAATTTTTCCTGAAAATTATTTTAAGCATCCACAAGAAAAGAGTTAACAAAAATAAATGTCAGAGAAAATTTTGAAGTTCAATAATAAAATTTATAAATATTACAAAAAATCATGCTAGAATAACAGTTTCCAGGAGAGCTAATAGTATGAAAAATAAATCTCATTTAAGAAATATTAGATTACTGTTTGACATTGCATTCTATATTAATTGTATATAAATATTTTATAATAAAAATTGAAATCTACAAGTAACTGAAATTATTTTTAATATCTTTTTAATAGTTTTCAAATGACATAATACACTGTTTTGGTATTCAGATACAAGACAAAAATGCAATTTTGAAAGTAAACTTTATTTTTCTAATGTTACTTGTGTTATTTGATATATGATTTAGAGAGTATTTTATGATGTATTGCCTTAGAGTCTTTTGATTAATTTTTTTTTAATTTTTAAATTTATTGGGGTGACATTGATTGGTAACAGTTAGATAATTTCCAGAAGTACAAGTCCACATCACATCACCTATGCATCGCATTATGTGCTCACCACCCAGAATCAACTCCCCTTCCATCACCATATATCCGGTGCTCACTCCCACCTCCCCCCACAACTCTCCCTCCCCCCTCCTGCCCCCTCCACAGGTAACCACCAAACTATTGAGTGTGTCCATAAAGCTGGTGTCCTCTCCCGCCTCCCCTCCCACTCTCCCTCCCCACCCCTCCTCTTCCCTCAGGCAATCACCCAGCTATTGAGTGTGTCCATAGGTCTCTGTGTCTTTGTTACTTTCAGTTTTATATTCCACCTATAAGTGAGGTCATATGTTTCCTGATTCTTTTAGTGTGACTTATTTCACTTAATAAGATGGTCTCTAGGTTCATCCATGTTGTCACAAATGATTGTATTTCATTTTGATGAATTTTTAACTACATAGATGTAAGACAGACAGAATTTAACTAAGTTGTGCTATTTTATCCTCATCAATGATCTCCAGTTGATGGGAAAAATCCATTCAAGTAAGACATTTCACATACACACAACCCTCTATGTTTTACCTTTGGTTTGGTGTTTTTGCTTTGAACTCAATATTCAAAATGAGTACATTTCCTCCTTCTTATTCCATTGGGAGAACCTTGAAGTTGGATATTTCCAAATATTATTTGGCTAGCTGAAGGAGCTACCTACTGCTTTGAGAATGGGACTTCTGCTGCTGCCAATTTGAGTTGCTATAAAGATCAAAGATGAGAAGAAAAATTGTAGCTTTTAAATATTTTTAGAAAAGGTATCAAGTAGCTGACATGAGGCACTGCAGCCAATCCCTCTCATCAGTCTATTCTCAGGAATATGTGGGAAGAAAGACCATTTCAAGGCTAAACTGATGCTTCATTATTAAATAAGATTTAAAAGCTCTTTGCTGCCAGAGTTTTGTTTCTTTGTATATACCCTGGACATTAAAAGAAGAGTTAATATAACATTGTTTAATATTTTTGTAGATTGGCTTGATTAAGTTTCCTTGGATCATTTTGAATGCCTTCACTAAAGATTCTAGATCATCACCTTTTATCATTTTAAATAAAATAAACTTTTCTGTCTTATTTGACTGTAATAATAATTGGTCTTCCAGAGATCATATACTAGTATAGTGATATGGTACTAAATAATCATAATAATAAAAATAGGACATTTTTACTAACATTAAAGGAGTTATTTTTCATATCAAAATATTCAGTCATCATAATAGATAAAATGTTTTTAAAATAATCTGTATGTGCAATGTACTCAGTTATAATATCACTAATTAAATCACCAAAGAACTTATAAAACCAACTTAGATATACTGTTCTGACTCTATAAACAGAAGTTAACATGAAAATTAAATGATATCAGCAAAAAAGATTTTAATATCTTCAAAATATATTCTTTCACAATTAAGCTTCTAGAATGATTAAGCATTGTCATTACCATGCATATGAATGAAGGAGAATATAAACTTTAATGAAATGGTTAGTTATTGTTTAATAGTAAGATATGTATTAAAGACATTCTGAGAAATGTATGTGTTTTTAAGAAGCATGACATCTACTGAGAAAATATACAGATGTAATAGAATCAAACGTATAGCTGAAAAAATTGAGGGGTATAGCAGATTGCATCAAAGTATAATTGTGCACATTGAATCAGCCATGAAGAAAATTTTGTTTAGAACTTTGCATGTTTATTTCCTATATATATTCAGTGGGTGGTAAATAAAAGTTCATCAAAAATGTGTTAGTGAGTTGTTTATGAAGTCCAGAATTTTTACAATATCTATTGGTCTTTTAAGATAAATTAACAGAGGTTGTGAGACTGATAAGAGGACAGGTAGGATTTTTCTGTTCTTGTACAGGCTCAGTTTGTAAGACAAGTTATACAAGCGATCTTCATTTTGTAGAGGAGTTGTTTTTTAATTCTTCAAGCATTGGGTTGCAACCTGAAAGCTATCAAAGGCCTGAGCCAACCATTCTACTATAGCAATTCAATTTGTTTCTTTATATAAGAGGGAAGATCTGCAACTGAGATAGAAATGAAAATATTCTTGTGTTTTAGATTGAGAACTGTTTGTCTTTTGGAATGTAGCTTCATTTTTAGAAGAAGGCCTAAAAAAATTCATTCCTGTCAAGCTTTGAATATCAGTTCCCAGTTTGGCCATCTTCTGACTATAGAGCTACTTAGAAACAAAAAAAAAAAATACCATGTCAAATATCTTGTCAGGTTTTATCTGAGACAAACAGTAAATATTCTTGCCAGTATTAACCAACCTCTTGGATACAAGAAGTCCCAAAGATGGTGCAAAAGATACTATTTTTTCAATATCCAGAGCTACTGTTTCTCCCCAAAAGAAAGAATTAATAGATAATTAGACAACTCCCCTGAGAGCTGGGAACAGTCTATAGAACCAAATGGTTAATTCTATATTAGGACCTGCAAAATGGAGGCCACCCCAATGGCCTGGCCCACATCAGAAATCTAAACCTAAGTCAGCTTACTCTTATGGGAAACACATGTCAAGGAATCCTAACTAATCACAAACTTCTAACTCAACTTTAATCAGTTTGTCTTCAGCAATGTGCTCCAGGGAAACCGAAAGTCAAGCCAAATGAGACAAACAAGAAGGCAGTAGCTATGACTCAGTGAGAAAAGGGTAGGTAACTGATGACAAGAACCAATGAGAAATTTTACCTTCTTTCTGGACCAGGCACTACACAGATCCAGAAGAGAGGACTCTGGTAAGAATTCTTACTCTTCTCTGGTTTCTGCTAGTTTTCCCAGGATCCCATCTTCAGGCTCCAGCATAAGTGAACTTTAAAGTAGAGAGTATAGTCCCAGTATCTATCAGAATCAGGCAAGGTTTCAATTCATTTTAATTTTTGTTTTCAGTGGTCTGTTAAAGGAACAGTTTATCACAAAACCCCTTGAAGCTAGTCACCCCTGGGAAGGCTCCATACAGGGGCCTAGGGTAAATAGGGCAGTGTTCAAGTTGCTGTGAAAGGATTTGCACGTAACCTTTGAAGACCATCTTTTCCCAGCATCTCAGTTCGCAAATAAGACACCAGTTTCTGGGCCAGTGTATTGACGATGGGCCCCTAGGAGTATGTAACCAGGACAGCCCAGGTGGTGTTTGAGGCTTCTGGTTTGTTATTGTCTTGTAGTCTTTTACAGAGTGAAAAGGCAATTCATATAGGAGATTGCAGAATATGGGTTCTCAGATAAAGGAGACTAAACATAATAGGAGTCACATTAATGCTGCAGTCTTTAGTTTGGGGTACCTCTTGTAGCTTTCATTTTTTATTGTCTTATTACAATGAATCTTTCAATGAAGCTCTTTTGAAATCTTGAAGCCTTTTGGAGGCTACTGCAGACCAAGAAAATAGGTATTCTATTCTGGTTGTTTGATTTGGGGACCTTTGCTTTTAAGTGAATGTCTCAAATGACAGTGTTACTTTATGTCATTTTACGGTGTTTTAAAATGTACCTTAGGGGAAGCCGGGATGGCTCAGTGGGTTAAGCACTCACTTTGCAGCTCCGGTGACCGAGGATCGAATCCAGGCCCCGGCCTCTGCGGACCCATATGCTGAACTGGGGAGTTCCCCCAGCTCAGTTCTCTCTCTGTCTCTGTATCTCTCTCTCTCTCTCTCTCTCTCTCTCTCTCTCTCTCTCTCTCTCTGTCACAAACAATAAAATAAAAAAATAAATAAATATTTTAAATGTACCTTGTTGCACTGTAATTTCTTGGGGTTGGCAGGTGACCTAGTGTCAGTATAATTCATTCCATTGCCATTTTATTTTGCATAGGAGTCTTAGCTTTCAAGTGCTGGATCTGTGCCCACCAATATTGCAGCCTTGACTTCTGAGATTCCCATTAGCAATGGGTCTGTTATTCCTTTCACAAGATTTCTTTATCATGGCAGATGCTCTGATGGCTTCTAATAGTCCGACTTGTGCCTACTTAGATTTTGCTGTGCCATTGGTCAAAGGAGTCCAAATTTCTTAATTTGTTTCCCAAATCCTCTGGCAGTTTATGCTGTGAATTTACATTGAGTCTTTGTGACTACCCTAACAGCTGCCACATTGGAATTGCATTATCTGGAGTCTCTAGTCTATTAATGGCTGCTACTCATTGCAGAATTTCATTATAATTACCCCAGAATGTTTTAGGGACCCCAGAACCTTTCTGAGAAATATAAATATACATACATACATACATACATACATACATACACATTTTTAAAATAAAGTTTGTTTGGATCAGATAGGTACACACTAAAGAGCAGAGCTCAAATCCAAGAGTTATTTACCCACAACCCTTGGTAACCAAGAGAGGAACAGCAAACACAAAGAGTTCAGCTAATAACTTCTTTGTGCATCTCGTTGTCCCAAAGGCTGTTGGAAGTCAACTTCTGTCGGTTCATTCCTCATCAACAAACACTATTAAAAATTATTTTAAAAGGCAATTTTGGTAACACTAAATAACTTTAACATTTCATGGAGTACATACTATCTCCTGAGAACTGCTGTGAAAGATCATCTTTACCAAAGAACATGAACTAGCAAATATAGAAAAATGACATAAAAACAAATCATATATCTGTAGATATTGGTGTAGAAAGTTGATTTACACAAGTATCCATAAACAGATACTGAACCACTGAGTGAATAGGTACTAGGGAGCACCCAGATTAACCAACTAGCATTCCCATTAACCAGAAAAATTGACCTACGTCTCCTGATATGATTCCAAGGAATGTATATATCAGGGGTGTTCAATCTTTTGGCTTTCCTGAGCCTCATGGGAAGAAGAAAAATTGTCTTGGACCACACATACAATACACTAACACTAATTATAGCTGATGAGTTAAAGAAAGAAAAAAAGAAAGAAAGAAAGAAAGGAAGGAAGGAAGAAAGAAATCCCCCCAAATCTCATAATGTTTAAAAAAGTTTAAGAACTTATGTTGGGCCACATTCAAAGCTGTCATGGGCTGTATGCAGACAAGCTTGGTATATATCATATTGTATTATTCTTTGCAAAGTATTAATCTAAATGTTATCATGAGATACAAATATTGAAATACTGTCATGAGTTAACAAATTTAGATTTGGAGCATTTTTCAAACCAAGTGGCCTGAATTTGTAAAAATCTATGTTATAAAATACAAAGTCAACAGGATTAAAAAAGACTAAAGATACATATAATCAAATACAATGTATAATTTTTGGTGGACTCATAGTAAAACAAAATAATGTTGGCAACTAATTTTATGAACTAGTAGATAATTTAAATATGATTGCATTTATCATATTTAAATCAAAATTAATATCATATTATTGATGTGAAAAAGGAATTGTGGTTATGAAGGAGTTTATTCTTTACCTTAGAAGGAACATAATAAAATATTTAGAAGTGAATGCCATCATGTTAGTGATTTACCTTTGAATATTAGGAAGAGAAAAAGAAAATAAATGGGCCAAAAAAGTTAACAGTTGGTTAATGCTATAAGGGGTAAATGAATGTCATTAAAATATGACTTTTACTTCAGCTTTTCTGTAGGTTTGACATTTTTCACAGTAAAAGAAAATATGGCAAGTATCAACAACAACAAATAAAATGCAGAATTGTAAACATTTATAAGAATTTTATTTTCATTAAACCTATCCATTTTGTTTCCAAAGTGTTTTTCATGATAATTTTAATACAAGCAAATATATTTATTTTAATTAAAAAATTTACATTTAAGAGTACTAGTTCCATAGTAATTATGATTACAAAGTAACTCTTACAAACATCCTCTCCTCTCCTCACTATGCCCTTTACAGTTACCTTTCCCTATCTCGTTCTAATATGAAAAGGTTATGGATTCATATATTATTCAATTCACATTTTAAACTGAATTAAAAATATAGCCGTCATTTTTATCATGACATAAAAATAATTCATTAAATAACAAATTTATGTTTTTCATGGTAGTTTTGATCAAATAAAACCAAAATTAGCTTTTAATTGAGATTAGATGGTGACAATTTCTAATCTATTTCTAGAGTAATATATTATTTCTTTGAAAAATATAATTATTATAGGAAATGACAGAGGAAATGACTATAAACTTTGACTATAATACCATTTGAAAATGGTATTATAAAGTTAAAAGTATAAGGAAATTTTTAATATTCACATGTATAATGAGAAGTCATTGCTTATATCAGTGGTGTCCAATCTTTTGGCTTCCCTGGGCCACATTGGAAAAAAACATGTCTTGAGCCACACATAAAATACACCAACACTAACAATAGTTGATGAGCTAAAAAAAATGTTGCAAAAAATCTCATGTTTTAAGAATTTGTATTATCCTGTATTCAAAGCCATCCTGGGCCACAGGCTGGACACTCCTGGTTATAACATTTTGAAGACAAGAAAAGGGGAGGAGTTAACTTCATGGTTTTGGAACAGAAAAACTGCTTAGCACTACCTTTTACTTAAAATTGAATGTAAATAACGCTCTTTAACTTAGAATTGAGAGATTACCGTGAAAATTCCTCATAGAATTATGATGTTTTACATGTTCACCTATTTGGACCATGTTAACATGATAATTTAAATCATACTAACATGCTGAAAATATTATCCTTCTTTCCTATAAAATATATATCGACTTGAAGCCACATTTTCTTTTTTCTCTTCTCTTTAGGGTGACACGATTCTTTAAAATGTCATTTCTTTCAGAAACATAACTAATGCACATAATTTTTAGAAAGTACTCATTTATATCACAAAACTGTAATCAAAGTTAACAATTATGTACTGATTGGCACAAGGTTGGGTGCTACGGGGATGCTTGCTTCTGTTGGAATCTTTTGATCACAGCTACACTTTGCTATACTAGGCTTTCAAATTGAATGGTTGTAAATAATAACATTTCTACTATATCACAAAATTCATGTTAACCTATGCAGACTAAATGTAATCTCATTTGGCACCTGCTAGGACTGTGCTTTTAAAACTTAGTGGCTTGCTGAGGAAGCCAGGATGGCTCAGTGGGTTAAATGCTCACTTTGCAGCCCCGGGACTGAGGATCGAATCCCGGCCCCAGCCCACGTGGACCCATGTGCTGAGCTGGGGAATTTCCCCAGTTCAGTTCTCTCCCTGTCTCTGTCTCTCTCTGTCTCTCTGTCTCTCTGTCTCTCTGTCTCTCTGTCTCTCTCTCTCTCTCTCTCTCTCTCTGTCAAAAACAAAAACAAACAAACAAAAAAAGATTCTTTCTTTGTGTTTAAAAACAAAAAACAAAAAAAACTTAGTGGCTGGACACCAGAATTTATTTTAAAGTAGAATAGGATAGAATAGGATAGGACAAACGAGAGTACTTCTACGTTCACCACAAGTAGGTATAAATGTTGTTTAGCAAATGGGTGTGTTTGTTTAGGTCTGTAATGCTGTAATTTAAGTGATCTTGCTGTGGGTTGAAGCTTAAAACAAGTTTTCATACAGTAAAATATATTGCTGCTTCAGGAATTTTGCAATATAATAGTAAATTTAATAGAAAAAAATTTTCAAGCGTAGCAAAATTTAAGTTAGAAATTATACTAAAATAAATACTGTTTTATAGTTTTATTAATATTCTCTCATATTATATATAAATACATGCTTATAAAATTAATAAATAAAACAATTAGAAAATCTAATCATGAGTCAAATTTAACATCTTAGATTTAAAAGATATATATATATAGTGAACTGTTCATATTATTTAAATACTTTTCTATTAGTTGCTTGATATTTTTCTTACAGATCTATAAAATGGATATGCATATATCATGTATTTTACAAGTATTTTGCTAATTTGTCTATAATGTTTTTATTTTGTTTACTCAGGTATTTCCAAAGTATATGTAGTTAAAGTTATCATTATGTCAATTGATTCAAGGTTTGACATCTTTCTTTACTTTTTTATTTATTTTATTGTTAAATTTACTGAGATGACATAGGTTAGCAAAAATCACATAGATTTCAGGGGTACAACTCTGTAGTACCTCATCTATACATTGCATTATGTGATTACCACCCAGAGTTAGTATTCCTTCCATCACCATTTATTTGACTCCCCATCTCTCCTCTCCAAACCCCCTCCCCCTTTACCCTCAGGTAACCACTAAACTATTGACTGTGTCCATAAGTTTTCTTCTTTGTTGCTTTCAGTATTATATTTCATGTATGAATAAAGTTGTGTGGTTCTTGTTTTTTCTATTTGACTTATCTCATTTAGCATGATGATCTCAAGGTCCACCCATTTTGTTGCAAATGGGAATATGGCACTTTCTTATAGAGGCCTTTCAAAGTTCAGATTCTATATATTTTAGAATCTGAAATATTCCCCTTCTCCTCTACTAATTCTCTTACTTAATTTTATTCTGTATCTATATTCTGTCTTTGTCTTTACATACCAGTATTATACCAGCATAAACAATGTTAAGTAATGGTAGATTTAGAGAATATTTTAATAACTTAGAATTAGTTTTCATATATTTCTGCTTACTTGATTGTTTTTGATTTTTTAATAATTAAAAATTAAATGGTTTTAGAAGTTAACATAAAAGTGGACAAAATTAAAAATGTAGAACTTGATTAATTATTAAATCTAAAAGTACAAGTATCTCAGAAAAGTAGAAAAATTAAAAAAAAAAATTGACTCAAGTAAACCAACCAAGATTAAGATCTAAAACGTTACCAGCATGACTTATCATTATCAGCTCACAAGGAAACAAATATTCTAACATTTAAAATTGTAGGCTAGCATTTCCTGCACAGTAACTTCATAACAATAAAATAATACATTGAGTAGAGCCTTTTTTGCTATGGAGTCCACATAAGTTGTTGAATCTTGCATGATTTGCTCATTTCATTGCTCTATGCTACTGCAGTAAATGACTATACCAAATAGTCATTTGGTATTAGCATATAAATCAGCATATGAATTATTATAGTGTGTAGATTTCTTTTTTTTTTATTTTATTTATTTATTTATTTATTTTTGACAGGGAGAGAGATACAGAGACAGAGAGAGAACTGAACTGGGGGAGCTCCCAGTTCAGCATATGGTTCCGCACGGGCCAGGGCCGGGATTCGATCCCCGGTCCCGGGCGCTGCAAAGTGAACGCCTAACCCACTGAGCCAACCCAGCTTCCCCTATAGTGTGTAGATTTCATGGATAATACTGCATTGGACGTTTGTGTATATTATTATATATTTTTATTTGGATATTTTGTTTTTCCTTTTGCTAATTTTGATAACATTTAGTCTCCAAGAATTTGTCCCTTTTAATTTAAATATTCAACAACATTGCCATTTATATAGCATTATAATTTTCAAATCCCTGTGTTTGTTCATTGTTTGAACCTCACTTCTATTCTCCATTTTCACTCTTCTCTTGGTGAGCTAATTTAGTTTCTTCTTATATGCAAATGAATTCCAAATTCCTTTTCTTGCCTGAAACTTGTTTTGCATTCCATCTTCAGAGGACCATCTGCCTATTATAAATTTATACTTGAATGTATAATAAGCATCTCAGACTTAACAGCTCTGAATCTAAACTCTGATATTTCCCTAAAAAAAAAAGATTTTCTACCAAAGACTATATCTTAGCAAATGGCAAGTTCTTGCTATTGTTCAGACCAACAATCTTGAGATTATTTATTGTTTTTCTTATATACCTCTCAGTAATTTCTGTTGACATTATTTTCAGAGAATATCTAATACTTTTTCCATTGCAGCCACTTTGATCCAAGTCAATGTCATTTTTTGTTGTACTTATTGTGATCATCTCTTAGCTGGTCTTTGATCTCTTTCTTCCCCCTCTGCCTTCTCCTCCCGGGTTTCATTTTTTTCTACTTCTTTATTTTTTCCTACTCTCCTTCTCCTTTCCCCTTACTTTCATCCACCCTTACTTTTTTTTTTTTAAGGTTTTTTCTTCTTTTATTCTTATCCATGTTTGTAATAAAAACACTAAAATAATCAGCAATACTCAGATCAGGAATTTCATTCTTCTACTCAAAACTTTCTGAAGGCTTTTTATCTTAGTCATTTTAAAAGCCAAAAGCCTTAGAAAGGTCTATGTACAGCTATGTGATTTCCACCCTTTCTTCACTACATAGCCCTATCTCTTCTAGTAAAATAAATAAAAGAGAAAATGAAAGGCACCACATAATGATAAAGGGGTTAACTTAACAAGATGATACAATCTTTGTCAACATTTATGCACCAAAAGTAGGAACACCTAAATGTAAAAAGCAAATATTTACTGACATAAAAGGAGAGATCAAAAGTAATACAGTAGAGGGGACTTAAACATCCCATTGACATTATGGATAGATTATCCAGACAAAAAACCAATAAGGAAACAGCAGCCTTAAATGACACCTTAGACCAACTGGATTTTAGTGCACTTTATTCCAAAGCTGCATAATATACATTTCTTTTTTCAAGGGCATATAGAACATTTTTCAGGGTAGATCACATTCACAACACAAAAGAAATCTCAATAAATTTAAGAAGATTGAAATTACATTAAGCATCTTTTTTAACAGCAATGATATGAAACTAGAAATGAGCAAAAGAGCAATAGAAATAAAACTGAAAAACACACAAACATATGGAGACTATATAATATTGTGCTAAACAATGAGTGAGTTAGCAATGAAACCAAGGAAGTAATCAAATGATACTTTCAAATGCAAATAAAAACACATTGACCTAAAGTCTATGGGACACATCCAAGCAGTTCTAGCAGGGAAATTCATAGCAATAGAAGCCTACCTCAAAAAAACAAGAAAAATCTCAAATAAAACATCTAACTTTACACAAAAAGGAACTAGAAAAAAAAAAAGATAACATCCAAGTGAGTAGAAGAAAATATATAATAAAGATCACAACAAAATTGAATGAGTCCAAAATATTAAGACAGATAAATGAAACCAAGAAATGGTTCTTTGTAAAGTAAATAAAATTGATAAACCTTTAACCAGATTCACCAAGAGAAGAGAGAGCTCAAATAAATAAAATGAGATGTGAAAGAGAAGTGACAACTGATACCACAAAAATGCAAAGGATTATATGAAAATACTATGAATGATTTATTGTATGACAATAAATTGGACAATCTGGAAAATTTTTGGATAAATTTCCAAAAGACACAATCTTCTAAGGCTGAATTGAAAAAAAAGCTAAAATGCTGAACATACTGATAAGGACTAACAAAATTAAATCATCTAAACATTCTCAACAAATAAAAGTCTTTGCTGGACCAGATGGCTTCACAGGTAAATTTTACCAAACATTCAAAGAATTAACACCCTCCAAAATTTGAAAGGAGGGAAAACTATTAACCTATTTTTATGAGGCCAGAATTACCCTGATTCTAAAACCATACACAGAATTACAAACAAACAAATTTATAGGCCAATATTCCTGATGAACAAAAGTCCTCAACAGAATACTGGTTACATGATTTCAGCAAAACAGTGAAATCACATACCATGATTAAGTGGGATTTATTTCTGGGAGGCAAGGTTGGTTTAATGTTTGCAAATCAATTAACATGAAAACAAATCCAAAATTCATATATGATAGAAACTTTCAGAAAATTGGAAATAGAGAGAACATATCTCATCATTATAATGGCCATGTATGACAAACCCACAGTTAACATTATATGCAACAAGGAAAAGCTAAAAGTATTTTTGTTAAGATCAGAAAGAAGACAAGGATGCCCATTTTCACCACTTTTATTCAATATGGTATTGGAACTCTTAGCCACAGCAATCAAACAAGATAAAGATATAAAGGCCATCCAAATTAGAAATAAAGCAATAAAACTGTTATTATTTGCAGCTGACATGGTACTATACAAAGAGAACTTTAAAGATTCTACCAATGACTATTAGAATCAATAAATGACAAGAGCAGTATACAAAATTAATATTCAGAAATTGGTTGCACTTTATACACTAATAAACTATCAGAAAGAGAAACTGAAAAGAAAATATTTTCTACTGCATCAAAAAAAATAAAATCATGAGAATTTTTAATATTTAACCAAGGAGATCTAAGATCTGTGATCAGAATATTATGTCACTGAAGAAAGAAATTGAAGAAGATACAAATAAATGAAAGCATATACCATGCTCTTGGATATGAGAAATTCACAGATAAAATGTGCATACTACATAAAGCAATCTATAAATTTAATGCAATCCCTATAAAAATATTAATGGCATTTTTCACAGAACTGAAAATAATATTACCAAATTTTATATGGAATAAAAAAAGACTCCAAAGAACCATTGGATCATGAGAAACAAGAACAAATTTGGAGGTATCATGCTACTTAATACCAAACTATACTACTAGAATATAGTAATCAAAAAGGCATGGATCTGTCATGAAAACTGACAAACAAATGAATGGAATAGAACAGAGACCAGAAATAAATCCATGCTGATCTGATCAATTAATCTATGAAAAAAACAAAGATGAGAATATACAATAGGGTATAAGAGAGTCTCAATAATTAGCCATGTTGGGAAAACTGAACAGATATATGCAAAAAAAAAAAATGAAAAAGAAACTAGACCACATTTCTATACCACATACAAGAATAAACTCAAAATGGATGAAAGAGTTAAATGTAAGACCTGAAACCATAAAGCTCCTAGAAGAAACCCAGGTAGTAAATTTTTGACATTGCTTTTAGTAATATTTTTTTAGATATATCTCCTCAGGCAAGGGAAACAAAAGAAAAAATAAACAAGACTACATCAAAATGAATGTTTTTGCACACCAGAGAAAACTGTCAACAAAATGAAAAGAGAAGGGGGAGGAGGGGATCGCTCAGCAAGTTAAGTGTTCGCCTTACAGCCCTGGGAACCAAGGATTGAATCCCAGCCCTGGCCCATGTGGACTCATATGCTGAACTGGGGTGTGCTTCCTATGTGGGAGGCCCCCATTTCAGTTCTCAATCCACAGTTTGGCCCCTGGCTTGAGGGGCCATGCCTCCTAGGCAGGAGGCCCCCCAGCCCAATTTTCAGGTTGCAGGGCCTCCGCCCACTTTTGTGGAACAAAACCATGTCAAAAACTGGTGGCATACAACTATGGATACTGCTCTGGGCCCTCCCTCTTCTCTCTCTCTCTCTCTCTTTCTCTCTCTCTCTCTCTCTCTCTCTGTCAAAATCAATAAAATAAATCTTAAAATAAGTAAATAACTAAATAAAAGACAGTTTACCCAATGAGATAAACTATTTGTCAATGACATATTGGATGAGGTGTTAATATCTAAGATATATAAAAATACTCATACAACTTAACACCAAAAAAAGAGAATCTAATTAAAAAATAGAAAATATGAATAGACATTTCCCCAAAGAAGACATACAGAGGGCTAGTAGACATGAAAAGATGTTCACTAATCATCAGAGAAATGCAAATTAAAAGCTTAATACTCTATCACCTCACACTTGTCAGAATAGCTATGAACAGTAATCAATAAAAAATAAGTGTTGGTGAGGATGTGGAGCAAAGGGTAGCCTCGAGCACTATTAGTGGGATTGCAAATTGATGCAGCCACTACTGAAAAGAGTGTGAAGGTTCCTCAAAAAATTAAAAGAACAACCTTATGACCCAAAAATTCCACTTCTGGGTATTTAAGAAACCTATCTAACTTTGCTGACCAATGTCACCCAAATAATTTTAAGAAAAAAATAAACTCAAAACACTAATTTGAAAAATGAATAAATTCGTATGTTTATTTCAACATTAATTACAATATCCAAGATGTAGAAACCTAAATGTCCATCAATAGACAATTGGATAAATAGGTGATACATATAACAATGGAAAGTTACTCTGCAATAAAAAAGAAAGAAACCTTATCATTGGTGACAATGTGGATGGGCCTAGAGGGTATTATACTAAGTGAAATAAGTCAGTGAAGAAAAAATACTGTATGATATTGCTGATATGTGGAATGTATAAGATAACATAAATGAACAAATAAAAGAGAAGCTCATAGATACAAAGAATAAACTGATGCTTACCATATGAGAGTGATGAGTAAACTGGGTGAAAAAAAGTAAAAACGTTAAAAAGTACAAATTGGCAGTTAGAGAACAGTCATGGCAATATGAACTACAGCATAGAGTTTATAGTAATAGTGTAATAATTATGTATAGTACCAAGGGGACAATTATTGGGCTAATCTTTTTATAAGTTACATAGATGTGTACCTACTATGTTATAAACCTAAAACTGCTATAATGTTGAAAGCCAAGTGTAACTGAAAAATAAAAAAATTAATAAATACAATTAAAAAAAAGAAAGGTAAGACTCACAGAAAGAGACATGTTGAAGATTCAATAACAAAAGGGGAAGTTATCAGCAGAGACAGGATTAGAATAAAAGGAATGGACACATCTCCCACTACAGCAGAAGGGAATGAGCAAGAAATTAGATGAGAATAAAGGAAACATGCAATTTGTTGAGGAGGAAATTGAGAACATTTCATTTGAAGGTTTCTGTTATATCAATTAAGCAGATACTAGAATGCAGGGAATGTAGTAAGTAGAGTGAGAGGTTTTAAAAACATGAGAAAGCTAATAAACATTGAGGCAAACAGAAGAACTAACTGGGAAAACACAAATGAATTGTTGGACCATATTGTTGGAGATCATGACTTTATAGTAGCAAAAATCTTCAATGTTTTGTTTTTCTCTAGAAACACTTAGAAGCCCATGTGTATACAAGAAAGAAACAAATAGTTGTTTTGACCAAGAGTGAAGATTTGCCAACATGAGGCAAAGAACAGTGAGGCCAGGACAATGACAAAGAAACTGTATCTTGGGCAAACTAGAGGAATGAGAAAAGGGGGAAATTATGATTTGTAGCTTTTGTCAATTTCAGTGGTGTAAATACCTGTACAGTGACCAGTTTTAAGGTACCAAAGATTTATCAACTGGCCACACTATTTCTGAATATTAACCATTTCTCAGGAACTGGCCATTGATGACTCTAGCACACCACAGGGTTAGGATGATGAGGCTAGTAGTTGGAGAGTGGTTCACATTAGGAATTATGGAGTCTCACTGGTAAAATAGAAAGTAAAGACAGAGAAACTGAGTGACTTGTAAGCAAAGAGGGTAGGGGAGACATACAAAGAATTGTTGACCCCCACGATCAAGAAGAATGGTGCAAGGACATTAATCAATTGGTGATGGTTACCCAAGGAAAGCATCTTTTCTCCAAAAACTCTCATATTTTAAAGACAGTTTAGTGATATTGGGAGATGAGACTGACCTCTGTTTTAAAAACTAGGAATGGAATTGCCATATGACCCAGCAATTTCTCTCCTGGGTAGCTTCCCAAAAAACCTGAAAACCTTAATCCGCAAAGATACATGTATCCCAATGTTCATCACAGCACTCTTCACGGTGGCCAAGTCGTGGAATCAACCAAAGTGTCCTCTGATAGATGACTGGATTTAAAAAGTTGTGGTACATTTATACAGTGGAATACTACTCAGCAATAAGAAAAGATGAAATACAGCAATTTGTGACAACATGGATGGACCTTGAAAACATCTTATTAAGAAAAATAAGTCAGAATGAAAGAATCAAGAAACATATGACCTCACTTATAGGTGGAATATAAAACTGAAAGGAACAAAGAAAAAAAGACTTGTGGACACAGTCAATAGTTTAGTCATTACCTGAGGGTAACAGGGAAGGTGGGTGGGAGAGATGGGTCAGGGGGAGTAGGGAGGGGAAATCAAACATACGGTGATGGAAAGTGAGCTGATTCTGGGTGGTGAACACATAATGCGATGTATAGACAATGTAATGTAGAATTGGATACCCAATGTAATAATATCAATTAATGTCACCCCAATAAATTTAATAACAAAAAATAATAATAATAAAATTTTTTTAGTTGTTAGCTCAGGTTAATTAGTGGCAGCAAAACCATGCCGATTGGCTATTTTCTTTTTTTTAAAGATTTATTTCCTTTTTCATTGTTTTTGACACAGAGAGAGATATACAGAGACAGAGAGAAGGGGGAGGGCCCAGATCAGTCTCCATAGTTACACATCATTGGTTTTTCCACATAGTTTCATTCCACAAGTGGGCACGGGGCTGCACAGGGCAGGAACTGGGCCAGGTTCTCACCCAGATGAGAACCAAACTGGGGGGCACTCCCCAGTTCAGCACATGGGTCCCCACAGGTCGGGGCCAGGATTCAATCCTCAGTCCCCAGGGCTGCAAAGTGAGCATGTAACCCATTGAGCCATCCTGGCTTCCTCAGCTAATTTCCGTTCATGTCCAGCTCCTATGATTCACTTCTCTCTGTCCTAATAACAGTGACACAATCACTACCATTTTATTCTAAACATAGAGATATGAAGTGCATTATAGACAGAATAAACAAAGATGGTAAAGGCAATAAGAGCTAGAAAAATAAAGAGAGCCCCTAGTGATTAAAAACAAAGTCCTGCCCTGGTATCTTCCTTTCACATACCAAAACTATCTTCCTATCCCACGCTCCAGAGGTAGCTACCAATGACAAAATGTTATCATGTTAACTATTTGTCTCAGAAATTTCTAAGTTCTGCTCCAACTTAGTTACCTATATACTATGAAAAACAATTATCTGCTTTCTGGAGTCAATTGATACAATTTGATCTTGCCTCTCATAATCCTGGGGTATAGTAAATTTGATTATCTAGAAATCATGATTATTTTTTCTCTAAGACCTTTCTATTTGCAACCTACCTTGGATTTGAATTTAACTATTTGAAAACAACTTTTACACTAGAGCAAAACTGCAAAGAAACAATTTACTTCTTAAAAAAGAACAGCAAGCCCTTAGCACATAGTAAATGATAAATATGTGGTAAATGAATGTTTTTGATTAATGAAATACTTTGTTTAGAATTATTTGTGGTGTAGAAAATATATTCTAAAGTCTCCATGTATTTAATCTAGATATCTCTCTTTTACCCTAATTTGTGAATGTTCTCTTCTGTGTAGACAACTAAAAGTTGAGAAATACTATCATCATTTCGGAGATTTTATTCCTTTGTTTTTTAATTGTTAAATTTATTGGGGTGACATTGGTCAGTAAAAATTACATATGTAACAGGTATACAATTCTACATTACATCATCTATGTATTGCATTATGTGCTCACCACCCAGAATCAGTTCTCTCTTCATCACCATATAGTTGATGCACCTTTCCACCTCCCATCCCCGACCCCCCCACACACATGCTATGTTGCAGATTTTACTCTACTCTCTTTTGGTTTTCTTTTCATATTTTGAAGCTTCCTGTGAGTATGGTTGTTGTTTAATAGAGATATTTGTATTCTTCCTCTAGGCAATTTTAAGACAATCTCTGTTGTTTAATATTCTACAACTCCACGTCAATGTTTTAGAATATTTTTAATATGGTATGTTACCAGTTTCCTCTTAATCATATATTTGTATGACCTAAACGAGCTGATGGCTCGTTCTTTATTTTTAATCTTTCCAGGTATACTTTAAAATTTTTTTCATTTAATATTACATATGCATTAAAATAGCCTTAAAATCATACATCTACATGTTTCTACTCATGTTCTATGATAGTTTACAGAATTTATAAATTATGTGTTCAGCAATATTTAATCTTTTTTTTATTTTTAACTTTTATTATTGAATGTTTTATTGATTATATTTTAAAAAATACATCTGATTGTGTTTGGTTTTATTGAATTCTCATTGTTCTGATTCCAAATCTCATTACATTATACACCTAATATATAATATTTTATATTGTTTTTGATGCTTTTATATTATAAATTCTATAGAGTTTATAATTGCATTGGATTCTTCTGATTTTCTTTGTGATTATTTGTTTCACTACCATTTTGAAGATTTTTACTTATGATACTATATTTAGTTTATCTTGCTGTGTGGAAAACCTAGTGGAAAATAAATCTAACAAATTTCAGGGTCTTCTACTTTATGGAATTCCTATGGGTCCAGCAGGTGGGGCATTAGAAATATCCTTTTAAATTGAAGGATAAGTTATTACACCTGGCCCCTCCTATAAGCAAAAAGAGGCACAGTATCTAGTTGATTGCTTTGGACATTACAGGCAACATATTTGCCATTTGGATGGGTTATTTTGGTTCATTTATTGAATGACATGAAAAGTTGCTAGTTTTGAGTAGTGCTTTGCATCAGGTCTATCTCACCCACTAGATGTTCTGCCACTTGACTCGTATGATCCAGCAGATCCAAAGATGCTTGAAGTGTTAATGGCAGGTAGGGAGGCTATTGGGAGCTTGCAACAGTTCCTCACAGATATATAGCAGCAGAGAGCATGAGAATTTTAAAGCAAAGCCCTGCCATCCTCTGGATAACTGTTCTCCTTTTTAGAAATGGCTCTTGGGCTGATGTGTGTAGAGATGATGTGTGTAGAGATGGCATGCTTAACCATGAACTGTGGTTATGATGGGACTTAAGCCACCCACCATGACTGAATATCTCACCTACATAAATTTGTGAATTCACAATAGCACTCCATCAGTATATAACATAATCGGGCCTGAGCAGGACCCAAAGGCAAAAGTAAGTGACATGAAGTATCCCAAACACCTATAGTCCCCTTCTATTTTTTTGCCTTTCCCTCTCAGTCTGCACCCATGCCTTGTGTAGATTTCCCTATGATCAATTGGTAAAGAGAAGACATAAACCTGGCTTGCTGATGGTTCTACAAAAAATTTAGTCACCACCTGAAAGTGAATAGCTTCATCACTACAGCCCTTTTCTTAGACATGCCTGAAGAAAAATGGGAAGGACAAATCTTCATACTGGGCAGTTTAACTAGATTTAAGCAGTGAACCTGGTTCAATTTTCTTGAAAAGAGAAATGGCTAGACATGTAAATGTATACTGATTCTCGGACTATGGTCAATGGTTTGGCTGGATGTCAGGGACTTGGGAGAAATATAATTGGAACATGGAGATAGACCTCTCTGAATGGGCAAAAAAACATGAATATGTGTTTCGTGTGATTGCTCACCAGAGTGTCCTCTGCAAAAAAAGATTTTAATGATCAGGTAGATAAAATGACCCCTTCTGTGGATACCAGTCATCCTCTCTGTCTCCAGCCATCCCTGTCATTGCCCAACGGGCTTATAGGCAAAATGGCAATGGTGACATGGATGGATGTTTTCACAGGTTCAACAACATAGACTTTAAATCGCCAAGGCTGCTGAGTGACAAGTCTGTCACCAACAGAGGCTAACACTGAGTTCCCTGGATAGCACCTTTCCTTGGGATGATGAGCCAATTATCTAGTATCAGGTTGATTATGTCAGACATATCCATCATATAAGGGCAGCTTTTTGTTCTTACTGGAATAGATACTTATTCCGAATATGAATTTGCCTTTCCGATGTGCAATGCCAACAAAACTATCATCCATAAACTTGCATAATACCTTAGTTACTGTCATTGTATTCCACTGACAGTAAAAGAAATGAATAAATTGTCCCATTCTCATTGTAAGGCCAGTGGGCCTCGGGACCCTGGGCAAACAGGATGTGGCAAAGGGGACTTTCCAAGCGGCTGTAACCTGCCTGGGAACTTTCGAAGGTGGGACTTCCATTGGCCACCTGATCCGCCTCTCCCCAACCCCAGAGCCCTATAAAAGTTGCCCCCTCCCTTCCCGGGACGTGAATTCTTCAGCCCCCATCTTTTCCTGGGACCATAAAATCTCGTCCGGGGGCACCCCAATAAAGGCTTGCATTTGATTAGGTACTCGATCTCTCGTGTCGATTCCTTAAATCAATTCCTTACACTCATAGAGTTCAGTGATTATACCACATTCTTCACCATCTGCAGCTGGCTTGATACAATGGTGGATTGGGTGGATTGGCTTTTGAAGACCCATTTATAGCCCTATGGGGCAATACCTTCTAAAGCTTAAACAAGGTTTTCTAAATGGCTGTTTATGTTCTAGATAAACATCAAATATATGTTGTAGTTTTTTTGTTGTTGTTTTTTGTTTTTCCCTCTCACATTTCTAGAATTCATAGGTCTAGGAATCCAAGAGTGGAAATAGGGAGTTGCACTACTGACTATTACTCCTAGTTGATCATTAGCAAAACATTACTTCCTCTTTCCATAGCCTTATGGTAACTGACAAGGGATCTTAGTACTAAAAGGGTGAATGCTTCCACTAGAAGACAAAACAATAATTTTCTTAAACTGGAAGTTACCATTACCTAGTCACTGTGAAATCCTCCGATCTCTGAATCAACAAGAAGTAAAGGACATATATATGTTATCTTGGATAATTGTTCTTGATTAACTAGGAGAAATTGAACTACTACTTCACAACAGAAGTAAGGAAGAGTATGTCTAGAATACAGGAGATGCCTTAGAATGTCTTCTTGTACTTCTATGCCCTTTGATTAAGGTGAATGTAAAACTACAATAACTCAATAAGGTAGGACTAATAAAGGCCCAGATTCTCTGGAAATAAAGGATAGATTAATCACCCTACCAGATAAAGAATCTCACTCAACTGAGGAACGTGCTGAAGGCAAAAGGAATACAGAATAAGTAGTAAAAATGGTAGTTATAAATACTAACTATGACCATATGACAAGTTATAGAAATAAGACACAGAAATAAAGATTGCAATCATTTTGAGTATTTTCTTTTTATTTTGTAATAAAAATGTGTGTCTGTACCAAATATCTTCCTTTTTTTTCTTTATTATTCCCTTGTAAGGTAACATATGATGCCTTGATTTGTACTATAATATTAAGCATTATTGATTTTACATCATTATATTTGTTATGAGACGTCAAGAGGAAAGAGTAGACATTATTTAAACACTTTATTTCTGTGAGGGAAGAAGTTAGTATGTTTCTGGCTGCATGAAGGTTTGTATCACCTCAGTATCATGTTAGAAATAGAGTTTTAATGGTAAATTTTGTGTTACTTGACTGAGCCATGGGGTACGTAGACATATGGTCAACCACTATTCTGAGTTTGAGAGAATATTTTTGGATGAGATTAACATTTGTATCAGTAGAGTAAGAATGGATTGCCATCCCTGGTATGGGCAGGTCTCATATAATCAGTCCAGGACTGAATAAAACAAGAAAGCTAATTCTCCTTTGAGGAACTGGAAATTCCTTTGGCTTAACTGCCTTGAACCGAACTTTGGACTAGAACTAAAATAGTGGCATTTCCTTCCTTCAGACTTAACAGTAATATCAGCTTTTACTGGTTATGAAACAGTGTGAGTTTGCTGGCATTCAGACCGAAACGACACTATTAGCTCTCTAGGATCTTAGGCCTTCAGTCAGACTGAAACTATACTGTAGGGACTTCAGGCTGCCAGCTTGCTGATCTTGGTGCTTGTCAGCCTCCAAAATTGTTTGGGTCAATTCCTTATAACAAATACTTTTTCTCTAGGTTTATCTCTCTATATATAAATATGTAGATATCCTGTTGGTTCCATTTCTCTGTGTTAAAATTCCAGTTACATATATTTGGGTCATATATCATTATATGGGCAAATAATACACATATATACACAAAATATTTATTTTATATATTATATCTTACATATATATATATATATATATTCAATATACATGGTACATACTAAATACACATACACAAGTTCACTACCTTTTTCCTCAGTCATTACTGTTGTTTTCCCCTCTTGTTTAGTGAATTTTATTTCACATATTATATATGTTTTTCTACAATTTCATAGTAGTTTGATTTTGTAGTCTCTATTTCTTCATTCAGAGTTTCTATCTTTTTTATTACTTATTGCCATTTTTAAAAATCTTTAAACATTGTCATAGTTACTTTAATACCATTGTGTCTGCCAATTTTAACATCTAGGTTTCACAATTAACTTCACAGTTAACTTTTGTTCACTGTTCTTTTTTTATTGAATTTCTTTTCTATTTTCTGGATAGTGACTAATTTTAGATTGTCTTAGACATTGCAACTAATATTTTTAGAAAGTCTAGATGATTTTATGACCCTCTAATTGCTAATTTTTTAATTTATTTTCAAGAACACTTAATTTAGTTAAGAAACAAAGACATTCTGTTTCCCCTTTGAGCCATAACCAGAATGTTCAGAGTTTTCCCATGCACGAGTAGTTCAGAAGTTAGCCAGAGATTTGGACAGAGATTATATAAATAATTTAGAAATCTTCTTTCACTTTTATTTCTGGGATTCTTTTCTTGCATATTAAGTGGCTATAGTTACTTTAAGCCCATAATCCCTCATGAAAGTAGAACAGCAAAGTTTTTGTTGAATTTTAGCCATATCAAATCATGAAGGCTTGAGGCTTCTTTCAGAATAAGTCATAAATAATTTAACCCATGTCATTCCCTTCTTCCATGTGTGAATCCATTGAATATCTTCTTGGTTCTGTCTCTCCAGTGCTTTAAGGAGATTATGTTTTTTTCCAGATTTCATAATTGCTATTTGCAACAGTGTTGGTCCAATGGAAGATTAGTTGGCTCTGCCAGGAAACTAAACTCTACAGGAAATGACAATTTATAGGAACAAAGAGTTTGTTCAGAATATAAAATGGCATAGAGATGATTAGATCAAGAAAATGAAATCCATCTTTTTGTTCACAATATCTAGGTCTATAACTGAGATAAATTTTTCAACATCTATTATTCTAAACGTCTTTCTAAATTTAACCATAAATTTATATATTTCCAAACATTAATATTTGATATATAAGATTTTCAGGCCAGGCCAAAAAGGCCTATTTGAAGTGCAGGGGAAAGCTTTCAAGAATAGAGATATTAGGATGCAGTAATATATAGTGCCCACCACTTTGAGACTATCTAAAAGAAGCTTTGCTTTTTACATTACTAATAAAAGTCACTTTGTTGTAAAAACCCTTCTGTGGATTTATTGTAAATTCCCTTTACTGGAAAAAGTTAGGCAAGAAAAAGATATAACAATATATGCACTACTATTCTATAAGGAATAATGTACTTCTAAGCCATGTTATTCATATTGCTTTATTTATAGTTTTGGTCTGTGTGGACTCCAACATTTGATTTATAATTCTCATCTTAATTATAATAAATGGGTATAGAAGAGTGATTTTAGTATATTACAGTAATATTTTTAAAAATATTTTTGTTAATTATAAATATTAAATAAGTAGCAAACGTACTCATTGAACTATTTAGTTTACATGCATCATTTTTAACTATCCTAAAACTTAGAAAGTACAGTTGTATCAATTTATCAACTATTCAGATGAAATAAAAAATGAAAAACCGAAAAACTAGCAGTCACAGAAATTGAGCAACATGCCTAACCCAGGTAGCTAGTAAGGGGTGTAATCTCATTCAGACCAAGACTATGGACTTTCAATAGCAATTTTCCAGATTCCTTATATTCCCGTACATTTTTTTCTTCTTCTTTTTCCTTCTTCCTTCCTTTTCCTTTCTCCTTCTTCCTTCCCCCTTCCTTCTTCTTCTTCTTTCCTCCTTTCTTCCATCTCCTTTTTTTCTTTTTTCATCTTTCCTTTTTTTTTTTTTTTTTGTTGGACAAGTGTGCAGAAAGGGAAACAATGAAAATAAATAGAAGATAAAATTCAACAATTCACTTTGTAAGAAGTTAAAAGATCATTTGAGTTTCTCAACCTTATTTTAAATCAACAAAATGTCTATGTCTATGCAATTAATAATAATAATTATAATATTAATTCAGTTGTCTTGAATTTGGAGAGTATACACTTTTGTGCATTTTTATTTCTCATCTATATATAGCATATGCAGATTTATGGTTAACAGCTTAAGTATTAATTTTAAAA
>PVKE010012167.1:0-38833 GCA_004027555.1 Craseonycteris thonglongyai
AAATGGCAACCTGGCGTCTCCCGGTTGGGTGGAGGAGAGTTTAAAGAGCGCAGCGGCTAAACAAGACGCGACATGTATAAAGGCGAAAGCTAGGGAAAAACTTATACATACGATATCGCAAACATACCAACGAATATAACCTGTGTAGATACTCAAACAATATTTTAAAATTCTAACAAATGTATAAAAATAAATTAGAGTTTTACTTAGTGTTTATGAAAAACTTCTGATGCAGTCAAATAATGGTGGGTGCATACAAATCGGGGTTGGGAATCCCTGCTCTAGAAGACAGAGGGAAGAGAGATGAGTATAAACTTACCTGAAGATTTTGGACCAAGGTAGAATATACATTAAGGATAACTAAATGAGAACTATGAATTTTTCCAAACATTTTATTTTCATGTGCTGATGTAATTATTTATATCCAAACACAATAATCAAATACAAAACAGAATACAAGACTCTCATTTTATAGCTTGCAGTTTTAAAAAAAATCTTTATTAAACCGGTTACAGTAGGATCCATGTTTCTAAAATATAAGTACAAAAAAATTCTAGGATTGTCACCAAAACGTAATCATCAATGAGCAATGGTATTAGAAATTATTTTCCTTTGTTTCCTTTATGTTGATGAATTCTCTAATTTTTTCTACAATAAATGTGTATGCTTTTTAAACTTTTAAGCAAAATTCTCTTTGCACTACCCTTTTCCACCACTTTTATCACAGTTTATGGCCAACCGGGATTCTTGGACAACTGCTTACATTATTCTTGTTCCCTGGGTTTTATTTAAAAGTTTCCTAAACTTTTCCTATACTAATTTTCATTAAAGGCATTTCCTACAACTGAAGTTAAAATATGACCTTTGTAAAATTGTTTTCAGATGAAAATTATGCATAAAACGCCACTGTCTTATAATTAGATCCTCAAGTTAGAAAGTGAATACCTTATGTAACAAGACAAACCATAGCTCTTACCCTTGTATGTCCTGGTTTGACAAAAACTATCAAATTTCTTTTTGAGAGGGTATGCATATATATTTTCTAATTTGGCATTCCATATTCAGTAAGTCAATTAAGATTTTAATTACTGTAGAATTCTGACAATTCTCACAATAATGAAAATCATTTTTATCTCACTGTTACCTAGCAAAAACCAAATAACATTGTAAGATTCCAAATGTTTAACCTAGTAAAAATGAGAATATATTTCAACCAAGAACAATCATTAAAAAAAAAAAATTACTATCTAGTCATGAGTTTCTCATTACAGTTCTGTAATTCCTACATGTTTAGAATAAATGTAGCATTCACATAATATTATAGTCCATGAAAAGAGTATATTCTTTTATTGTTTCTGTTCAGACATGGTAAATTTAAACTTTCGATCATAAAATTCAATAAATTTGATTCCTTAATCATAAAAACTTGCTTTACACATTATTTACATGTTGCCAAAGTCTACATCCATACAAAACATCACAACAGGAGGAGGGAGTTATCAAGTAACATACATTCCAAGATTAATTTGTAGATATACAGTGTATTTGGCACTGTTCATGAACAATATAAACACCTTCCTCTCTTAAGACAGGCCTTAGTCACAACATGCCAGAATTTGCTCTTTGCAACAAAACGAGATATCAAGCTTTGAAACATTTATCACTTTTAAGAAATAAAACACAACCAGAATTGGGAATTCAAACTTTTTCTGACATCTTGTTATGCTCCAAGGTGCCATCTATAATGTAGATTAAATTTCATAATTTTTCCACTATGGGAAGTGTCAAGAAGAAACAATTTAGAGACAATATCCTTTAATACACATAAAGATAAATAATATTTTTCTTTAAAATGATCAGTTCTTGGGAGTACAAAGGGAGCCCTGACAATGCATAACTAACTGGTGATAACTTTGGCAGGAATTATAGAATGACCAATGCCATTCAAATTGTGGCGGTCATACTACCAGTTAAATTCATGAAAAGGTTCTGGAAAGCCTACATCTGAATTCAGAATCCTTAGCAACTTGTTTTAAGGGTCTCTGCCTTGGACTGTAACAGGCTCAGGACACAGATTATAGACTGACTCTGATGTGTAACACTACACTGCTAGAAAATGGAAGGAGAAAATAAAGTACAACTCAACTACTAAATGTTTAGCGACTTTGGCTATATCCCAGGGAGCAATTTATTTGACTAACTTCAATTTAACAGGCATTAAATCTCTTCACTTCAACTGGGCCCGTTAAATTTAATTAAAGCCATACATATTCCAGAATGTTTCAAAAAGACACATGTTTATAAAAGGCTTATACATTCAAGTCTTACACTAAGGCAAAAACAAAAAGCCTCAATAAAACATGAATGACAGTACAGGGGAACAGAAATCAAAAATTCTCTGGCAAAGTTTAGAGATATGCTAAAATTCACACAAAACTTTTAAGAATAAATTAAGACTTAAAAAATAAGTCTTACAATGTACAAAGGACTATGAAGTGCCAAGTAATGTCAACTAAACAAAAATTTAGTTCAATCATTTTTATTTCAAGTGTATCTTTAAAATCATAAATGGGGTTTTGTAATCCAAAGTTGAAACATTTATTCTTCACAGCTTTAGAATTTGACAAGCAATTCCAAATTTTGCTTTCCAAATCCATTCTTCTCTATTTTTCAGACTTCTGAGACCTAGTATTTAAACTACTCCATGCT
Organism: Craseonycteris thonglongyai; assembly: GCA_004027555.1. NCBI lineage: Eukaryota > Metazoa > Chordata > Mammalia > Chiroptera > Craseonycteridae > Craseonycteris > Craseonycteris thonglongyai. Next base: position 2,710 of record PVKE010012167.1, read on the forward strand.
AAACATACAATTTTAGATAACCATTATACACCTATTGATAAGGTTTCTCTGAAAACAGTCCATCAAATAAATATAAAGAATGGTTTCTGTCCAAATATCAGCAGTGAGAGAACATTAAACACCTATCAAAAAATCATTTATTCATGTAAAAAATAATAGAACCAGTGCTGTTCTCTGTCATGAAAGAGAACCTATAAAATTAACTCACTTTTGTAGACTTTGGTAATGTTTTCTTACTTACACAGGCCTCAATCTTAAAGATATCATCAGTACTGAATAAAAACCCTGGGTATTAACATGGCCCTACATGTACTATTCCAAAGAGGAACAGGTTACTTTTGAGGACAAGAGCTGCCTTGGTAACTTCCCTCAAATACTTATTTTAAATAAACAGTTAATAGAAATAATTTCGAAACCAACTTTCAGTACTATATCTAGCATACTGCCCCCCAAAAATTCAAACTTTCCTTCCTTTTTGAGGAAATTTTCCACCTTTATTTTTAAGATTACAACTTTTTCACCCTTTTTTGACTGCCTAGTACAATATATAATTTTTTTTTTGATATTGCATTTCAATGTTGTAAGAGTTCTTTTTCAAATGATCTTCACAACCCAGAACAAATACACCAGATAGACATTCTCAAGTCACACTGTTTGACAACAACGAAATGAAAATGGATGGAAATCTGAAAATGGGTATTCCCTCTGCTCCCATCAATGAGCACATTTTAAAAATGTGAGCAACACACAACTCTACCATTCTGGAAATCCCTTAAACTCAGAATGCTTCCATTCAATAAGTCCATATATTATGCTTAAAAATTAAAGTTTGGTCACTAGGAAAGACTGAAAAATAGTAATAATAATAATTTCCTATCCACTGAAACCACCAAACAGCTCTACTTCCACTCTTGTCCCTACAAAAACAGGGAAGTAGTTGAGACTGAAGCCTTTAAAACTGAAATTTCAGCTCATTAAACATTACTGCTTTTTGCTCAAAGGTGCAAGCCCACCTTTTTAGTTCTCGAGTATTTCCCCAAGTTCATTTCTAACACACACACGTACATGTGCACACTTACACACACACACACACACACACACACACACACTCTCTCACACACTCTTACTCTCAAGTAAGACACTTATTTTGTGTTTGTTGATAAATTATGAGGATTATGGATTAGGTGTGTATAGAGTTTCATAGGTGCTTTGTAAACATCAGTCACCTGGGTCCTTTTCTCCAAAAGCCTGAAATCAAATTATGCAACCAGGAATCACTATTTTCCCAGACGCTGTTCACAGGCTGCATACTGACGAAGGGCAGAGAAAAAGTCCTCATATCTGATGTTTAGGTGGGAAGGCAAAGAGCTGAAAAGAAAGCACAGGGGGAAAAGCAATTAAACGATATACCATAATTTGGAGGGGGAAACCAAAAGGGTAATGACCAAAAAGAAGTTAAGGACAGAAAAAAGTAAATTATAAGCATAGAGAATGCAAACCATTTCTACTAAATGACTATTAAATACACTGTGAAACAGTACAAGTAAAAACAGTACAAGTACAAGTAAAACAGTACAAGTCTCATTTTTTCCAAGAGAAAAGCAACTTGTAGGGGGATAGAGATTCAAAACCTATTAACATGTAAGTCTAAAATAATGAAAAACTGGAGATCTATTTATAAGAAATTTCACTCAAATTTGTTTCAAGAACTCATCTCTGTCAGAGTAAAGGCGGTATTACTTGACCAGTTTATGAAAACTAGGCTTACCATTGGCAGAGCTGAACAGCATTCCAGCATAATATACTAAAGCCACGTGGTAAGTAACCAATAAACGAATATTTACCTCCACCATTTCCAATTGCTCAAGGGGACAATTATAATGTAAAGATAAGTATGTTAAAGGCAGAGTGAACATATAACTGAGGGGTTCCCCTTCAAGTATTTTAAACACTTTAATAATTTTCTTTTCTTTTTATATATATATATATATATATATATTTTTTTTTTTAATTAATTAATTTATTTATTTATTTTGAGAGAGAGACAGAGATAGATACAGAGACAGAGAGAGAACTGAACTGGGGGAGCTCCCAGTTCAGCATATGGTTCCGCACAGGCTGGGGCCGGGATTCGATCCTCGGTCCCCGGCGCTGCAAAGTGAGCGCTTAACCCACTGAGCCATCCTGGCTTCCCCATAAATAATTTTCAATAATTAATATATTTAAAGAATCTCTAATTTATACAGCATTATTGTAAAGCTTTGGAAATCCCAAATAGTATCAAAGCTAAATGCCTGGTCAGAGTACAAGATTCACATTAAGAGTTCTACAGTCACATGCACCACAAGAGGATTCAACAAACCTACTATGAATGAACTCCTGCCTAACCCTGTAGTTCTCTTTTGGTACATTTTCTTTATCCTTCCTTCCCTGCCCCCAGCTTTACTGAGATAACTGACATATAATCTTTATCTCTCCTTTAACCACTAATAATTCTGGAACAAGTCTCCCACCTCACTTAATTTATCTTTTAATAATCTCCGCTATAAAACTTTTATTTTATTCACTCTACTGAAATGATATCCTCAAAGGACAAATTTAATGATGTTCTTCTCACTAAAGCTTGCTTCAAATGTCCTCTTCAAACTACTCACTTTTCTTACGACTTCCTACTCTTTTCTGTCAGTGTTCCACCTTTCTATTATACTTCTCTGTATTATGATTCAGGCATTTTTCCTGCCATCACAGTGCTTGCAATCTGGTGGATGGTAGGTAAATACAGAGTAAACCTCAATATAGGATAACAGCTATGACAGAAGCACAAAGATCCATGACAAAGCCTGTTACATGCTAGGAATCTGATGTCCATTGCCAGAATTAAATCCTCAACTCCATATTTAATTGTCCATTTTACAAATATAGAGAAGCTTCAATAGCTTTCCAAAGTCCTAACACTGAGCTGCATAGCAAAGACTCAAACCAAGATCTGTTCTAAAACACACTTTTCCCTCCAAACCACTCCAAACCTCACAAAGTATCACTGCTATTTTTCTTGGACTCCAACTGAAAAGCTCCCCAAATAACATGAAAAAACCCCTAGAGAAAAAGCAAGACAAACGTGCCACCATAAGGAAATCCAGAGTTTGGAGAATTGAGTTCTAACTCCACTTTCTTACGAGCTTGAGCAATGTCTCTTTCCCATTTTCCTTGCTGATAAAATGAGGAGGCAGCACCAGATAATCTAATCTACAGCCCTTTCTGATTCTAACATGCTACATGTTCTTTTCTGCCTTTCTGACACTTCTTTCCCCCCAGCCCCTGAGCTTGAAGCATTTGACCCCTTGGTACTGTGCTCTTCTGTGTACATTTAAGGGTTGTCCTCTATACTCACAGGTTCAACTACTCCTACTTCCAGGGGGACCCATTTGCTAAGCTGGGGTGTGGCCCCAATTCGGCTCTCTCACCAGGGAGGCCCTGGCTTTGGCCCCCAACTCGATGGGGAGTGCCTCCCATGGGGGAGGCCCCTGCCCCGGTTCCTGCCCTGCGGGGCCCCACATACCTGTGTGGACTGAAAGAAAACTGATGACATACAACTATGAAGACTGCTCTGGGCCCTCCCCCTTCTCTCTGTCTCTCTCTCTGTCTCTGTCAAAAACAATAAAATAAATCTTTTAAAAAACAGCTTTGGAGTCATTTTATTTCTTCTTTTATCACAATTGGAAAAGTGTTATGTCTACAATTACACTTGATAATTACTTCTTATAAGAAATAGCATTTGTAGGGGAAGCCGGGTGGCTCAGTGGGTTAAGCGGTCACTTTGCAATGCCAGGGACCGGGGATCAAATCCCGGCCCTGGCCCGTGCAGAATCATATGCTGAACTGGGAGCTCCCCCAGTTCAGTTCTCTCTCTGTCTCTGTATCTCTCTCTCTCTTTCTCCCTGTCAAAAAACAAACAAAAAAAAAGAAATAGCATTTGTAGCATTTTCCTCCTAAAATTCAGAGTTTAAATATATTTTAAGTCTCCTAAACTAAGTCTCTCCTTTATTTTAAATCAACCACCAGCATGTACAGCACAGGAGCCAGCCACTTGTTTAGCAAATGAAGTTTTGCTAGAACAGTCACACATTTGTTCACATATTGCCTGTGGTTGTTCAGGTATATGAGCAAATGCTGAGTAGCTGCAACAGAAAGGAGTTGTAAGACGGCTGGACCCTGCAAAGACTAAAATTTTTATTATCTGACCCTTGATAGAAAAAGCTTGCCAAAGTCTGTTCTAAATAAGGAATTTTATTCTCATCACTGTATTCTCCCCCAAATCACAGCTTTAGTCTCTTTACTTATCTTTTCCTTTCCCAAATCCAATCTATTCCAGTACACAGCTGCCAAACAAATCTTCCAAAATCACTTGTCATTATCCACTGGCTCAACCGTTTCCTACTGCCTGTCTAAACTACTATACACATTTCTTATTCTGGTATTTAAAGTGTTCCCAATGTCTACATTCCCAACCTATTTTATATCACCCAGTACTACTATCTAACACTAACTCCCTGCCCTGGTGTGGCCAGTTCCCTCACTATTTCTATAGAATGCGATATGCACCCGCTACCTCCACAGCTTTTCTTTCATTCCATGACTACCAGTTAACATTTCTTATTTTTCTCTAGTTACAAAAATTCCACTCATTTTACATACTACAGATCAAGTCACAGCTTTTCTGTATAATCAACAACTCTGGTCCACAGAGATAAATCTCACTTCTGATCTCCTATAACTGGTATCACTAGCAAATATTTGCACAACTACACACTCTCGAGTCTGAGTAATTATATGTTTTTATTTTACCAATGATATAATACCTGAGGAAAAGGATCCAGTATTAGAATTCTTTAGGAATTCTTACTACACCTAGTACAGTGTTTGGCTCATGAAACACTTGCTGAATTGAACCAAAGTCAGTATACTTTTAATTACTTACATAATCTCAGTCAATCTCAGCTGCCAGGGAAGATAGCCTACTGTGCTCTCCAGAGGTCCAAACTTCAGTATTACATCAGGGTCAGGGAAACCATCTGTACCTTGGAAAGAAAGAAATGCACACGAACTTAACATTTGCACTGCTTACAAATAAAATGACCAGGGGCAAAACCTGTTCATCAAATTGGTTTCTTATGCTTTAAGTATCAGTTCTCTTCAAACACTTGACCTGTATGTTCCCACACCACCATACCACTGCCTAACATATACTTTAATAACTTTTATTTACAAATGTAGAAGTTTTCTCTAAAGTCCATATAACTGGACTGCTCCCTGACAAGAGGAAGGAAAGAAATGCACACGAATTCCTACCCTAAGCCTTACAGATAGCGTCCAAATCCCATCTATCTGTCAAGTCTCAACTTGTTAAGTGTTCTCTTGGCATCCTGGGAAATGCACTGCTTTAAGAGTACAAATGCTTACTCTGGTCACACAGTCAAATAACTTTAGATCAAACTTGTCCAACTTACAGGCTACATGTAGCCCAGGATGGCTTTCAATGCAGCCCAACACAAATTTGTGAAGTTTCTTAAAACTTTATGAGACGTTTGCAATTATTTTTTTTTAATACACCAGCTATCATTAGTGTGAGTGTATTTTCTATGTGGCCCAAGACAATTCTTCTTCCAGTGTGGCCCAGGGAGGCCAAAAGACTGGACACCCTGCTCTAGATGAAAAGAGACTTTAAAAGTGCCTGCACCTTCCTTCCCCCATACCCGATTTTATAGCTAAGGACCCAGAAGACCATCTTCAACTACACAGTACAAATCTTCTCAGTGTTCCTCAGAGCCCGAGCCCCATAGAAGGGAAAACAAGGCTCAAAGGCACCTGCCTCAAAGGCATGGCCATAGTCTGCTTTACAAACTAGCTATCATATGAGACTTGGCTTGAGAAAAAAAAAAAGGGGATAAGGATATTTTAACTGCTTAAAAACAGAGTAAAATCTTATAATAAGCGTCACTGGTATAAGAGGAAAAAATGCTCTAATCCGAGAGACCCAGGTTCCAACATTTTCTAATAACCTCAGTTCTGCCACTAACTTTCCTGTCATACAACCTCCAGGGCTTACTTCCTTCATTTGTTAAATGAGGAGATGATATTAGATAGGCCCATCCAGCAGTAATAAAGAATTAATTTCAATATATTAAAGTCTCTTTAAAAGTCCATGTTGGCAGAGTGATTGGACTAAGTAGAAGAACACGTATTCCTCTACCTGCTGAAAAAGCAAATTCTCTGAAGTAAAGAAAATAGCAAGAAGAGATTTCTGGCTAATAGCAGTTTGAAGTGATGAATCTTCTCAAAACAAACAAATAAACAAAATATATTAAACTGAACAAAACCAATCACTTAAGGGCACTGAATATAAACCAGAAGCAGACACAAAACAAAAACATACTAGCTAGTGCTTCAGGTTAAGAATGGTAAGAATCTTTGGCCTTCTCGCCAGGGAATGCTCATACCTCTAGCCCTAATCAATGGGAGAGAACTGCAGTTGCAGTTTTACCAGCACAGGGATGACAGCAAAAACTGGCAGATTTGCTGTTTACAGACAAAATACAGAAACGCAATTTGGAATTGGAGGCTGCGGGCAGGTAGGAGAGAGCAATGGTGAAAATCTATGGCTTTGAAAGCTAAAAGTGACAAACTCAAAAGGGAATGCATGAGGAAAGCTCAATTTGGCTATTGCTGAGTTGTATCCTTTGTAATAAACCAGTAAATATAAGTAAAGTACCTTCCTGAGTTCTGTGAGCCATTCTAGCAAATTCTCAAACCTTAGGAGGGAGTCACGGGAACCTCCTATTTTATAGCTAGTTCATCAGAAATACAAATGGCCAGAGAACTGCAATTGGCATCTAAAGTGGAGGCAGTCTTGTAATGAGCCCTTAAAACTGGAAGAGCCTGACACTAACTCTGGATAGTCAGTGTTGTAATTATACCCAGTTGGTGTCTGGAGAATTAGGAAATTTATTGTCAGCACTGGAAAATATTCCAGAGGGAGGAAGGCTGACAAGCAAAAGTCCTTTTTTTAAGAGTATTCATTATCCACCCCCCGCCCCCCCAAATCCTCTGAGGTCCTCTTCTTTACCAGTATGTCCTCATGTAAGTAAATTGACTACAAAATTTCATGATTTGAAAACCATTTTCACATAGGGGTCTTTAAACTTCAGAAATATAACAAGAAAAATCCAACGTTACAATGAGAAAGAAACTTAAGATACCTCCTTCATTTTGTATATTTGTGGGACAAAACTAAAAACAAATGTATATGACTTACTAATTAAACTGTCTAACATATATACATCCAAATCTGTGGATTTCTGTTGCTGCTGGGCTACTAACTGGCAAAATTCCTGAGCAGCTCTCACAATATCTGCTTTTCCATCTTCTGGGGACAGGACTTTCACTGCTGATTGGCAATTTAAAACTGGAGGAAAACACAAAGAATACATTAAAAAACATCCTCTTTCAAATATATATTAAAATCTGTCTCAAGATATATTAAGTTCATACCAAAATAAAGGTACAGTTCTTACAGTAAACAAGAACCATTTAAGCCCTTAAATTTCCATATCAAAACATACACAAGCTATTCCCCTCTGAAAGGATACACACATCATATTTGTGTACATATTTATATATTGCCTTATTTTCAAAGTACTCAGAATAACCTTGTATCAGTGAATATATCCTGTAGGAAATAGGAATTTTAATCATAGGATAAATTATAATTTCTGCAAGTCTAAAATGGCATATACAATCACTGTACTATCAGTAACACAAGAAGACAAAAAAAAATTGTGTTTTAGTGGAATATGCAATATCTATAGCATATACCCACTGTATCAAAATTTATGATTCTATAAAAGCTATTTTACAATTGATAGAATTCTAGATAGCTGATAGCAATGCCAAAATTCTTGTCTACAGAGGTCCTCTCTACCCCACATAATCACAATTTAAATAGTCCTGATCTAGAAATGTGTCTGTTCTTTGTATTCTCTTTTGAACCAGTTATAAAATTTGCCTGGTTCCTGGTGGTTTATGAGTTGAATATAATCTTTATTGTTTAGCATCTATGAAAGCCATGATTTTAACTTTTGCTGAAAATTATCTTTTAAAAAAATGAAGAAGGAAAAGTCTAAATCTGACAAGTAAAGATGGTGACAATAAAGACTAACAAGGCAAAATGAATGAATAAACGAATGAGTGACAGAATCTGCCTTGAAACACAAAACACATCTGCCTATGTTAGATGTTATTTTTACATTCATGCTCACCTTGATCGTCTTTGTCATTACTATTTGTAAATTCTGTTGAGTATTTGGAACAATCTAAGCCCAGAAGTTCCTGTTGTTGTTTTAAAATTTCATCCATCAATCTGGAGTTATTTCTTTTGAAAATACCTTAAAAAGAAAAAAAGCAAGTAAATCCCAACTAGGTTACTTTATTCTCTTTAATAATTATTGTATGCTTGCTACGACAACAGCGCTGAATATCCAGAATTGAACAAATTCCAAATTAAATAGTGATAATTAATTCTAGCCCAGAATCTGAAAGAGAAACATCAACAACAAAACCTTGTTAATATACCAGACTGGCTTTAGGCTAAAGTAAAAATCAAAACAAAATAGGGGTAACTAATTTGTGTCAATATAAATATGATAGAAATTTAGACCTAGAAATTTTGTTTTGTTTTTTTAAAGATTTATTTTTTATTGTTTTCAACAGAGAGAGAGAGAGAGAGAGATACAGAGACAGAGATAGAGAGGATAGAGAGAAGGGGGAGGGCCCAGAGCAGTACCCATAGTTGCACATCATTGATTTTTCCACATAAATGCATTCCACAGGTGGGCGCGGGGCTGCACAGGGCAGGAACTGGGCTGGGGTCTCATCCCAGTGAGAACCGAACTGGGGGCACTCCCCAGTTCAGCATATGGGTCCACACAGGCCAGGGCTGGGATTCGATCCTTGGTCCCCGGGGCTGCAAAGTGAGCGCTTAACTCACTGAGCCATCCCGGCTTCCCCTAGACCTAGAAATTTTAAGAACAGTTATTTGACACCTTTATTATAAAACTGAGACCCAATGTCCTACTTGTCCAAAAATTTATGAACTACAGGAGAGGTTGACAGCCCATATCTTCCTGACACCCAGACTCTTGTAATTTTCCTACAGATTTACTATGTATATTCAAATCTATTACCTCAATTTGATTAGCTTTCTAATGGTACAAGGAACTAATATGAATGATGTAAAAAGTAGAAAATAGAAAACACTAACAAAATTTAATAAATTAAACAAGGTACAAAAATATATAACAACATTGTTTTTGATCCTCAAACCATGCAGAGAGAAGTTAAAACTTTAATTACTAACATGTCACTGAGGAGGATGAAGAGACTATGTGACATACAAGAGCTATCCAGAACGTATCCAGCCATGTAATATGAACAATAGAGACATTTATGGCTGGATTATTTTTCCAGACAGTCCTCATACATTTAATATAAAATGAATATAAAGAGCTCTAACTAAAAACAAACACATTTTTGGTTATTTTCAGAGAGTTCAACCTTCTAGTGGCCACTGCTTTCTTGGTCTTTCCCAAGTGTTCCTCTCTGTCATATATTATTTAAAAGCAGTTCAAAGATTAACTGGCAGAGAGAACATAGCACAGATCTGCTGAATATGCTGTATATAGATGCCAAATTGGTAGTGTATGTGCAATAGCAGTTCAAAGATAAAAGTAGTCTCCTTTGGTAGAAAAAGGCTTTGTAAAATAAGTAAGACTTGAGCTGAAATAACCTCAGTTAAAAGGAAGAGAATGGAAAGGATATTTACATAGAGAAAATCCTTAAGGAAAAAAACACTGAACACTTAAAAGACAAACAATTGCTGCTGATACAAAGGATCTGAGAAAAAGGTCAGGGGAGAGACCTAGTTTTTATTTCATTTTTAACCAGTGATTTCTGTGTAATGTGGAAAGGTGTAAAAATTTATTTCCTTAGGAAAATTAACCTGGTAACAGTATAGAAAAGGCTGAGAAGACCACTGCAGTAGTCATATATAACTTGATGAAGCAACAGAAAAGAAATCGCTACAAAGAAGAATTGATAGCATAAAGAACATGACTTAGAGATAAATGCAGAAAACTCCATGGCTTTAATCATGAGTAACAGAAAATGCTAATTTTTTTTAAATTAGGTAAATTCTACAAAGAGAACTGATTTGAAGGAAAAGAAATTTAATCAACATAGCTGATGATAGAATATTTAGGTAAGAGTTTACTATAAAAAGTTATTAGAGGGGAAGCCGGGATGGCTCAGTGGGTTAGGTGCTCACTTTGCAGCCCCGGGGACCGGGGATCGAATCCCGACCCCGGCCCGTGCGGAACCATATGCTGAACTGGGAGCTCCCCCAGTTCAGTTCTCTATCTCTGTATCTCTCTCTCTCACTATCAAAAATAACTAAATAAATAAAAAATATATATTAAAAGAAAAAAGTTATTAGAGACATAAGGGAAGGATATTCAAAAGAAGTGGTCATATAAGCAACACGTGGGTAGGAATCTTATCCCTTTTGTTTACTAGGGGCTAGAACAGTGCTGGGCACAGAATAGACAATCAACAAATTCAGGGGGAAGCCGGGATGGCTCAGTGGGTTACACTTTGCAGCCCCGGAGACTGAGGATGGAATCCTGGCCCCGGCCCCGGCTGACCCATATGCTGAACTGGGGAGTGGCCCCCAGTTCAGTTCTTGCCAGGGCCTATGCGGGAGGCTCCCAGCCCAGTTCCTGCCTTGTCCAGCCCCGCACCCACCTGTGGAGTGAAACTGTGGAAAGCTAATGCTGTCAACTATGGAGACTGCTCTGGGCCCCCTTCTCTCTGTCTCTGTCTCTCTCTCTCTGTCAAAAAACAATAAAAATAACTCTCAAAAGAAATTAAAAAATTAAATAATAAAAAGAAATAAACAAAACAAATTCAGAGACTGGAGGACTGGGAAGGGCCTTTTTAGGGTAAGTGACATTTCAGTTGGTCCCTTAAATTAGGAGAATTTTACAGGCGGAGAGCTGGGAAGGTAACATAACAAAAAATAGAGGATGGGGCTGTAGATACACATTTGGGAGCCATCCTCCTTAAGGTTGAGAGCCATACACACAAGAAATGATAAATAAGATTTCCAAAGGTGAAAGAGTATATACATGGGCAAGAGCAGAGGGCTAAGGATGTGACACCTTATGAAAGTCCAAAATCTAAGCTGGGAAAGACAAAAGTGAACATTCTGTAATACCATATCCAGAGTAAGATTAAACCCCCCCCAAAAATTGTGTGTGTGTGTGTGTACACACACTCACACACACACATACACACACACACACACACATATTCTCCAATACAAAGAAAATTCTTAAAGGGAGATGATTTCAGGAGCTATTTGAATGACAATGCTTAGAATATTAATATTTTGTGTAGCGATACAGATGTATAGGATATAATCATTATCCTCAAGTCAACCATAAAATTCACATGTATAACAACAGCATATAAATATATAATTTACAACTATTATAAGATTTTGAATTATCTATGCAAGTAAAGAAAAAATATAGACCACATTTTCATCTATATTGTAGTGATAAATTGTCGAAGGCATACAAATTTCAAAATTTTCTTAATTTAAAAACATAAAATTCCTACAACACTATTGCCAGACCATATGAGTTTACTAAAAATAGCACATATTATATAAACCTGTTTTTCATATGAACTAAAATCTATTCATTTTAATAGTAACCCCACAGTAGGAACTCTTGCTTTTGTTATTCATATCACAATGATTCTTTCTTTTGATACTCTGAAAGACCTATGCCTCAATTCTCATCAATTCACTCATCTTTACCTTCCCCTTCAGATTAAAATGGGAAAGCTTTTTGGGAACTCTTGCTCTCTCCAAGGCAATGGATGACATTCTTCATCAGCAAAATGGTCACTACCTCTTCTTAATCTTTATTCTTTCCTTCTCACCCTTTCTGAAGCATGAACACCTTGTTTCCTTCTAAGAAGTCTATCCTCACTTATGCTTGTCTGAATGTTCTCTCCTGGTTCAGCTCCCAGTCTGCTCCTTGAATGGGGGGCCCCTTCTCACTCTGCACTGAATCCTTTTCCTCTCTTCACTCCTAAATGGAGATTACTCCTCAAAGTTCTGACCTCAGCCTCTCTTTCTGTCCAAGTGCTCCTTCTTCTCTAATTCTAGTTATTCGCAGGATTTTAAAACCATTCAGGACCAGGACAAGGGTAAGATGAGTGAGGCAAACTTAAGGGTGCATAAAACTCAGTAATTAAGATAAATAACAATGCATTATCTTTAAAAACTTCAAATTAGGGGAAGCCGGGATGGCTCAGTGAGTAAAGGACTTGCTTTGCAGCCCTGGGGGCCAAGGACTGAATCCCGACCCCAGACTGTGTGGACCATATGCTGAACTGGGGCGTGCTTCCCATGCAGGAGGCCCCAGCCCTGTTCCTGCCCTGTGTGGTCCCCTGCACACCTGTGTGGAACAAAATCATGTTGAAAGTTGATGATGTACAACTATGGAGACTGCTCTGGGCCCTCCCCATTCTCCTGCTGTCTCTCTCTCTGTCTCTGTCAAAAACAATAAATCTTTAAAAAATAATAATAAAATTAATGCAAAACATCCATAATAAAACATTAAGCTTTTAAGAACAAGATCAGCATTTGATCCCTAACATTTTCAGTTCATTCAAACATCTAATACTACCTAGAAGTTCTGTTAGAACCTGAAATGAACAAATCTAAAACCTAGCAGCTTATCTTTTAAAGCTAGCTCTCAAACACTTGTATTACATCAAGTTAAAAGAAATGGAGCAGTACTGTAAGTGTGAAATTTACATATACTTAGTGACAAGGCCTGGAAGAGAATAGGCAATATGCAAAAAGTATCTGTATAAGGGTAATGGAACAAGTGATTTAAAATCATAACTGCTGTAAAGCTGTTTTAGAAACAGCCCTTCTTGTTCTGTTTCTAGTAAAGGCATCACTACCTGCCCGGTCACCCAGGCAGCTTCTCTACTCTCTAGCATTATCACTACCACCTGCCAGTGCCCTGTTAATATCCTGAACCCACATATTCTTTTACAGCAATGTTTCCTATGCCCATTTCCTTTTGTCCACTATTCCTACTGTTTCAAGCAACAGTCTTCTTTATAATATTAAAACCACCTTCTAATGAGTCTTTCTTGCCCCTCCTCAAGTATCACTAGACTGATTACAAGATTAATCTTCTTTGGGTATATATTCATTCCTGGGAACTTTAATATCTTCAATGACTATCAAACTGCTTAATGTATTAAGAACAAGCTGCCCAGATGAGCATTAACATTCCAGTACATTCTTCCACACTTGATGGGTAGAAATCACTTACGTTTATGAAATAAATGAATCTTTATTTCTCTACAGTACCCTGTCCCCAGCAAATTATAGAGTGCCTTACGTTCCTCCAAAACCAGAGTGACTCCAACCTTTATCTTACCTACCCAACCCCATACCTGTACAATTCTAATTCTTCACAGGCTAGATGAAATGTCACTTACCTTCAATCCCACAGCCAGATGTGCCTCATTCCTCTGACTGACCTTTACCTCCTCCAAATATACACATCTTGCTCAAACTCTTTAATAAACCAATATTCTATTTCTTTTTTTAATTGTTTTTTGACAGAGAGAGAGAGAGAGCGAGAGAGCGAGCAGGGGGAGGGCCCAGAGCAGTCTCCATAGTTGACAGCATTAGTTTCCCATATAGTTTCACTCCACAGGTGGGCACAGGGCTGCACAGGCAGGAACTGGGGCCAGGAGCCTCCTGCATAGGCCCTGGCAAGAACTGAACTAGGGGCAAAGCGAGTGCTTAACCCGCTGAGCCATCCCAGCTTCCCCAATATTCTATTTCTTATTACAGTTATAGCTTAACCTCTCCTACTTATAAACTATAGTTATAGCTTAACTACTGAACTGTAGTCTTAGGTGTGAACTTGTGTCTTACTCATCTCTTTTCCCCTAGGCACCTTCCACATATCAGGAGTTCAATGTTTGTTTAATAAACTGAATTATCAATGCACAAAGTTTGCCACCTAACAATAAAACCTAAACAGACATGTCAGTGAATGGAATTTTATTTACAAGTTTCCAGGAACCGAGCACACTTCCTTATTGCACACAGGCACAAATTCTATTAAAGAGACTATTACATAGAGGAATAGTTACAAGTATCTTTTATAAAGAAGACTTTCATAAAGTTATTTTAAACACCTCTCTCTTGGCTGGTTTGGATGAAGAGGTTAAATTTTAAAAACTATAGTTTCTGAGATACACTAAATGCATAGATAAAACAGATTATCAGCAAGATGATTCCTGATACCTCATACCCTGACCCCATCCAGAAATCTGATTATATTCTATAGTAGTTATCTCATTTACCCATAAGCAATATTATCAGTTTACAATTTTATTCAGAATTCAAAGTCTACACATACACACTTCATATGATACACAAGAAATGCAATAAGATATAAGGGTGCCTTTGACTGAGAAAGGTAAAACCCCTAGAAACATCATACCGGTAGTTTATATGGAGACTCTTTTTCTTGTATCATAATTCATCTTGTTCATCTTCACAGAATCTAAACTAAAGTCAAAGTGACATTATAAAACTAAAAAAAAACACTATCTCAAAAGTCAGTTTACATAAAAGGAATTTGAGACTACATTTAGGAATCACTGATATAAGAGAAAAACACTTGCAAATACTCAAATTTTTGAGAAAACATACATTACAGAATTACACAGTAATGAGCTGCAAGAATTATTTTATCCCAACCTTTTACAGATGAGAAAATAAAACCCAGAAAGGTCAAGCAATTGTCTTGATCAAGTGTTTAAGACTTTGGACTGAAATCCAGGTCTCCTGGCTTCAAATTACTCAGTTCAGTAACTATTTCTAATGCTGACAAACAATTAAAAATCCATTTTCCTTTTAAAATGTAAATCCTCTCAAAAAAGTTAAATTCCATAAAATAAATTAAACTGGACTTTTTACAAATGAATAGTATCTTTTGAAAAAAACAGGACTACAGTTCATGTTTAAAAGGATTTGAAGGTTTCCCAGGGCTGACATTAACTGAATTCTTTAAGAATGACTTGGGAATATAAAATAAGTTTTTTCCAATAATGATTTAAATAATTTTACTTTTTTTTTTTTCTCTACAACTACATCTCATGCATTCTCAATTTTCCAAGTACAAACTATATGGAAACACATATTGAAAAGATATACGAAAGAGCCAAATTTTTTTTAAAACACACACACATACACTTTCTCTTTTATACTGTATATTTACTGTACCTTTTCTGTTTAGATATGTTTAACTAGACAAATACTTTCCATTGTGTTACCATTACCTACAGCAGGGGTGTCCCATCTTTTGGCTTCCCTGGACCATATTGGAAGAATTGTCTTGGGCCACATATAAAATACACTAACACTAACTTAATGATAGCTGGTGAGCTTTAAAAAAAAAAAAAGTCCAAAAAAAGAAACAAAACTCATAAAATGTTTTTAAAAAGTTTACAAATTTGTGTTGGGCCACATTCAAAGCTGTCCTGAGCCACATGCGACCCATGGCCCATAAGTTGGACAAGCTTGGCCTCCAGTATTTAGTACAGTAACATCCGTACAGGCTTACAGACTGGGAGCAATAGGCTATGCCATACAGCCTGTGAGTGTAAAGGCTCTATCACCTAGGTTTGTGTAAGTGTACTCTAGATGTTCGTACAACAAAACCATCTAACAACACATATCTTATAACATAGCCTTGTCATTAAGTAACACATGACTGTATGTATAGGGGAAAATAGTATATATAAGGATTATACTATCTATAGTTTCAGGCAGCCACTGGGGGTGCTGGAATATATTTCTATGATAAAGGGTGGACCACTGTGTAAGGGCCAGAAAGAAATGAAGACCAATCAGGAGACTATAACAATAACCTAGGCAAAAGATAACTCAACCTTGGATGGTTGAAACAGAAAACCAAAACAAGTGGGAAATTTGATATACGAGGGCTGTCTGGAAAAAATCCAGCCATAATGCCCCTATTTTTCATATTATATAGCTGGATACTTTCTAGACAGCCTTCGTATTCTGGCAGTAAGACGTGATATAGAAAAAGATTTATAAAGAACATCTAAGTTTTATGAGATGGGAAAAACTGAGAGTGAGGCAAAGGTCAGCAAAATATTGCTGTTAGAACACAACCACATGGCTGCTTTCTGGCTACATCAGCAGAGCAGAGTACCGGTAGTTAAAAATGCGACCCTATAGCCCACCAAGTCAAATATTTATTAGCTGGTCCTTTAAGAAAATGTTTGTGGACCCCTAATCTAGGAGAAGAGTGAACAACAGAAAGACGTAAAGCATACATACAGCACAAAACTCTAGGACACCCCAATATTTACAAGTGAAGCAAATGAGAAGACAGACATAAGGCTCAGAAGTAACTGACAGTGAGACAGGAAGAAAGCCAACAATATGTTCTGTCATGGAAGTCTGGAGAGTAAATATTTCAAAGAGAGTAAAATTAGGTATGCACTACCCACCTATTAGATTACTGGAGTCTGTAAAAATCTCTACTACATTAGTTAAAATTACATTTTAGAATAACACAAAGGTTTTAATATTTAGTCTACCTATACAATTAAGCATGTATTACACATTAACTGGGTCATAAAACCATGACATATATACTTTTTTCAACTTAAGAAAACCAAGTAACAAGGAGTTTAATTAGACAAGTACCATATTTTCCAGCGTATAAGACGACCGGGTGTATAAGACGACCCCCTAATTTTACAGTTAAAACATAGGTTTAGGCCGATATTCGCTGTATAAGACTACCCCCCACTTCCGAGGCTGTAGTCTCATACAGCAAATATAGGTCTAAACCTATGTTTTAACTGTAAAATTAGGGGGTCGTCTTATACGCCGGAAAATACAGTATTCAGTCAGCAAATCTCATTTGTATCCCTTAAATATGGCTTACTTTAAAATTTATGTGAAATGAAAAAATCAATCCTATAAAATGAGGCTTCTAAAATACAAGTTTAATATGTTCTTCTAAACCTGAAATTAGAATTTTTAATGCAATACAGATTTTTTTTTAAGTATCTAACAGCAAGTATTTATAAGAGCAAAGGGAGAAAAATGAGATAAACATTGAAATAATAGTTATAAAGTATCTCTCTAACTATGGAATTAGGGTAATACCTCTTTATAAATAAATAAAGTCATTAAAGTAACTTTTTTTTTTTTTTTAAACTACACATCTATGTAATTTATCTAGTGGTTACTCTCATTTAAATCTCTAACAATCAAATTATAACACTATTGGAGGCAAACTTCAGAGAGGAAAACATACTTATGGAGCAATTATTTAAAATGAAAAAAACAAAACAAAAAAACCTGCCTTTTAAATTTCCTTAGAGATAAAGATGTGGTGAAAAGAATGAGTTAAGAATATTGGTATGAAGGATAGAAATTAATGTTTTAGTCTCTGTTCAGTAACATAAATTACTGATATGTTCCACAAAAGCTACAACTTAAATTTTAATCTTTAAATCTTTGTCAGGTAGGTAGGTTTAATGTGTGGATTTTGTCAGAAAGGTAGATGGAATTCTGACTAACAGGGTATTACAGTAATTTTTGATTGACCTATATATAACCTTTCTTCCATCCAAAAAGGAATACGGTGACTAGGTAGCCTGTCAATATCAAATGATGATTTGCCCTATAGGGTAACATTTAATATATTTAGGGGCTGGCATTCATGGAACTTGCCAAAGAACTCTGCAGAGGAGTAGAATTCATGAGACTGTTATGAGGTGGCATAATCATTGCTTAAAATTTAAGGGGTCTCCAAACTTTTCAGCCCGTGGGCCGCATTAACTATCAAACAGCAGTTTGGGGACCGACTACACACTTGAGGTCCAAATAAAAAAGAATCAAAACATAGATGTTGTTTTTAATTATTTATTTAATATTATTTTATTCAGATAAAAACGTCTCCACGGGCCGGATGAGAGGGCAATGCAGCCCGTGGGCCGGGCCGTAGTTTGGAGACCCCTAGCTTAAATCAATGCAACATATCTCTATTGTCTTGGGAACAAAGTGAAACAAATGAAAATTAGTTAAGACCTTTACTTTTACATGAATGAAGCAGCCTGCAAAAAATGCAAGCTTCCTTTCAATTCAAGTAGTACATTCTGACAACTCATTACATGCATAACACTAAGCCACACTCTGTAGGAGAAACAAAAATCAGGATAGATACCATGTGTGGGGATTACACTCTAGGAAGAAAATTCAGGTACATATACATGTGACTAATACTTTACAAAACAGAGAATAGAAGTACCTTTACAGATGTACAAAGTTTTAAGGAGATTCAAAGATAAAGATGATTAGGAAAGAAATAGTAGAGAGAGAATTTCTAAGAGATGATAGGACAGAATTATACATGGATCAGTGATAGCATAGTCATTTGCCAGAAGAATAAGAGGACACTTTAGGAGGAGGGAACATCAAGTAGCCTGATTATGGATGCAATAAAAGGTATATAAAATAATGGGGGAAAGGTTGAGAAAGTTGGCAGTACACTGGACAGACCTTTTTACTGCAGTGTGAAAATCTGTACCTAAAATCATTTCATAATACGACTACTTTGGGTTTACAACAATGAACATAACACTAAAAAGAGTTACAAAACAGATTTCTTTTGTCACTGAATTCTCATGTAAAAGGCAAACTGTATTCTGGATCCCTCAAATTTATACTAACATTAAGACCCACCCAAATTATCCTCACTCACAAAAAGGAACATGAAGAATGAATAATTTTAGTAGTAGAGTACCCTTTGATTTGCTTTAGGTTCGTACTTTAGCATACAAATATATTGTCTAGATCATTTTGATAATAATAGAGATGCTCAGGTCCCATTTTCTAATTTGGTCTGATCAACTGTGTTGAATCTGTATTTTCTATAAATATTCTCAATAACTCATTCCCACATGGTCCACAGACCATGTTTTAAAAATACTGCCCGATAGCAAAGTTCCCAGCATGGTAAGAAGACAGCTGGGCAATGTGAACAGGTTCCATCACTGAAGATAATAATGCATATCTAGATAACCTGGATCTATAAGTGTAACTAGGCAAGCATTGCATCCACATCGTTCTAGCACCCAAAGCCCCCAAGTTCCAATTTTTGTACTATCCTAGTTACGGTCATTTCATGAATTATAATCATGTCGGAAAAAATAGACAAGTCGCCCTACTAGAATTCTGAGCTCAAGAAATTCCTGAGAAAACTCCAATTTCCAATAGATGGAAGAAATACTGACAGAAATGCCCATGATCAAGTAGCATGCAGGTAGATGAAAATAAAAGGCTCATGTTGCTAGCAGAGCCAAACCAAGATCAATGAAATTTTTAGATTGAATATAATCTAGATCCAATTATAATTAGAATGAATAAAAAGTGCCACTCACTAGCATTTATATATTTGCTTGTATTCATATTTAGTAGATACCCCTCACTTGATTGCATACTCCTTGAGAGACACCACTTCTTGTACTTCTTTGTAACCCAGTGCTTTATACCACAGAAGGTACTCAAAAAAATCTGGTGTTTATGAGTATGTCAATAGAAGTTTTTATAAGTTAAATTTTTATATAGAAACAGCTTAAATAAAAGTTTGTCGGAGAAAAGTGAGTAGATCTTTCAGGTCTACAAATCAAATCAGAGGCTCGGAGGCCACTCCCTCCCCTCCTTTACCAATGACTTTCAACACTCCTATCCTCCTTCCCTGCTTTGTTTTTCATTATACTTATATTATAAATATTTTACTCATTTGTAATATTTGTCAGACTGCCATTAAAATTGGACTTTCATAAACATAGGGATTTTTCTGTTTTGTTCACTGGTGCACACTTATGTCTGAAACAGTATCTGATACTTAATAGATGCCCAATTGTTAGTTGCAAGATTAATGGATGAATGACTCAATCAATCAAAACCAAGAATGAGTAAATGGTAAATTTCTTAGACAATGAAATTATTCCTTATCCCTTAAGAAATAATTAAAACTGCTTTTATAATAAGATAACAAGTGCCCTAAGACTCAGGGGTCTCCAAACTACGGCCACATTGCCCTCTCATCTGGCCCGTGGAGACCTTTTTATCTGAATAAAATAATATTAAATAAATAATTAAAAACAACATCTATGTTTTGATTCTTTTTTATTTGGACCTCAAGTGTGTAGTCAGTCCCCAAACTGCTGTTTGATAGTTAATGCAGCCCGCGGGCTGAAATGTTTGGAGACCCCTGCGTAAGTCGACATTCACTGAAAATGCTCTTTAAAACTCCTTTCAGTTATCAGTTAATACCGGGTCAGCCTGATTTCCTCTTTTGCACTACCAATCATTTTTCTTTTACAGAATACGGCACAGGATACTTCTAAATCCCATAAGCAATTCAATAACAGGAATTGCCAGAACAAGCAAGTGTGGCAATATTATAATGTCTTAGCAAGTAGTTACCAAGTTAAACTACTTAGCTCTACATTTTCCTTCCCTACTAGAAGGTAAAGGGCCTCTTTTAATAGAATCAACTGGATATAAGCGACTCATAAGTAAATCACTACATTGCTTAAAGGCCTTAACTAATTTTCATTTGTTTCACTTACTTTGTTCCCAAGACACTAGAGATATGTTGTATTGTTTTAAGTGATGATTCTGTCACCTCATAACAGTCTCATGAATTCTACTCCTCTGTAAAGTTATCTGGCAAGTTCCATGAATGCCAGCCCCTGAATATATTAAACCTTACCCTATCGGGCAAATCATCATTTAATATTGACAGGCTACCTAGTGACCGTATTCCTTGTTGGATGGAAGAAAGGTTATAGGTCAATCAAAAATTACTCTAAATACCATTAGTCAGAATTCCAATCTACCTTTCTGACAAAATCCACACTTTAAACCTACCTATCTGACAAAGATTTAAAGATTAAAATTTAAGTTGCAGCTTTTGTGGAACACATCAGTAATTTATGTTATTGAACAGAGAATAAAACATTAATTTCTGTCCTTCATACCAATACTCCTAACTCATTCTTTTCACCACATCTTTATCTCTAAGGAAATTCCAATGCTTTCAGGATTTGAATGAAATTCAAACCTGGTATTTAGAATATTCCTTAACTTTATCTTCTACTCATTCTTCCATGTCCTGCTTAAATACCATCTCTCTGCATAAACTTCTCAAGTTTCTCTATTCAGAATTTCTCTTCCCCTTCTCATTAGTGGTTCCTTACTCCCAATATTTGTTATTGACCATGTCATTTATGTGTGTGTCTACGCTCTGCAAGCCTGAAAGTCCATGGAATTAAATGTTAAGATTTCAAGGATAATACCTAGCACAGTGTTTTCGGTTTGTAGCTCCTGAAAGTGAAAAGTGTCTGCAAAAATTCGCTATGGTGAAAAGTTCCTCAATCAAAACTATGGAAGGACAATCACTGTGTCAAGTACTGTTTTGGCCACTGAGGATCAAGGACCCATTCCAGACCTTCCAAGACAGACGGTGATGTTTTCTTTTGTGTCTATCCAGTCTCTCACGTACTTTTCATAAACCCAGTTCAAATGCCACCTGGTCCCACTCACCTTAAGCCTATATCTTCCACAGTCTATGACTTAAAAGCAGTGCTTTGAAACTCTGAAGAAAACACTGCAGTATGATAAGAGCAAATACATTATGAATAGAAAAGCACAGACTGGCTAAAATTTCAATCTCCCTATTTTCTATCTTTATGACTTCAAACAAATCAATGTGGTCGGTCCAAAGCTCCCTCACTTGTGAAACAAGGGTATACAAATACTATTTACCTTACTAGGGTATTATGGAGAATAGGAAACGTTGCTAAGATGAATAGAAAGAGACTGAATCGAATTCAGGGACTTAGTAGATGTTCAATAAAGCTCAACTCCCTTCCTCGAAAGCGCTAACAATGTCTTGCACTTAAGGGCCATGGGACGGGACACTCGTAGAGCCAGAAGGGCTGCGATGAGCGCGGTGCGCCGGGTACACACCTGCCCGATGTAAGGTCCCTGCGGTCGAGGCGCCCAGGTCCCCCTATCTGCGCCGGGCCTCACCTTGGTGGTCGTAGACGCTAATGTAGGAGATGCCCACGGCCATGCACCACACCACGAGGCTTGCGATGTCTGAGTAGCTGGTCTCCTGCTCCTCCTCGGTGATCACCAGGCCCATGTGTACAGGCAGCTTCTCCAGGGAACGGCCGTCCGCGCGCCAGCGCAGCCGGGGGTGGGTGGCGGCCGCGCCCAGCCCCCCTCGCGGGTGCCGGTGCTGACGGCGGTTCCTGCCTACAGCCCGATGCTTGCGGCGCGTGAAGCCGAGTGGCGCTAGGACCGCGGCGGAGGCGGCGCGACAGAAGCGCCGCCAGATCCAGTTCCAGGTGCCGAACCGAACTCGGAGCCAGGAGGTGAGCGTGCGGTGCAGGCAGAGCAGAGCGTGCAGCACCCGCCACACCAGCTCGTACAGCCCCGTCATACTCTCGTGGCGCCCCGGTGTCCTACCCTCCCCCCCAGCACCCGCGGCGAGACGGCCTTCTATCTACCCCTGCGGCCGGTGCGGGCCATTGCTCCACATTCCCTTTCCCCCACTCCTGAGCCCTTTCTACTGCCAACACCTCACCTCGCCCCCGCTGCCATCTTCCTCCGGCCTCGACAGCCTCACCCCCCGCTAGTACACAGACAGTTCTGATTGGTCAGTGTGAAACTCTGACGTGGCTTCTGGGTTCGAGGATATGGCCTAGTGCGGCGCGGCGAGGGATATCGCGCCCCTAGGAAGTAATTGGGCTACTTGCCGAGTGCGCCCCCTAGTCGTGTGGAGGGCTAGGAGCAGACGCCGCTGACACCAGAGCAAGGTGCAAGTCTTCATTGTAGGAATGAGTGGGTGCGTTTCTCGGGTCCTGGGCGTCTCATGCTGTCTGTATAATTTCACGACCTCGCCAGAAGCGGTTTCCAAAGGGGTAAAAGTGGCCCAAGTAGATTGGAATTACAAATGCCAGAAAGAACCTACGGTTAGAAAGTAGCCCTCAGCAAGTTCTGATGCTGGCACCTACCAGTGTCCCCTAAAGGAGCTGTCTGAGAAGTAGGAGTGTGCCCCTTAGGTCTTGCTGCTGTTCTTTGGTCAAACCTTCCTGCTAGGCTAATTCTTCCAAGAGTGAGAATAAGGATTCTTAGTACATTCCTGAAACATAATTAAGCCCATGTCACTCCCTTCTAAAAGGGAATTCTTATTGGCTGTCCATTGCTTAGTACCATAAAAGAGAGGCTCCAGCACCTGGCAGTTCATCACTTCATTCCTTTATTCACTCAATCAGCAAAAGCTGTTACTAATTACCAGCATCACTGACTCCAGTCACCCCTATTTGATGTAAACTGCCCAGCCTGCCCTATCACCCCATCAGATAGCCTAAAGTTTCAGCCAATTTGGATTACAAAGTGATCCTCCGGGCCAGTTTGGTACTCCTCTGCAGGAATTCTATACCATTTTTGCCCCTTCCTGTATGCCAATTAGGTATTGCCAAAATCTCAACCCATGTCTCACGGCTCATCCTACATACCACCTCCTCAATGAACCTTCCCTCAATTCCCTAGCCTGAAGTTCCCTCTCCCTTTTTGTAAATCTCATAGTGACCCATAAATTAGATTACTCAATTTCTAGCACTTCCCACTTTCATATACAAGGGTTTCCCAGAAAGTATCCAGCCATGTAATATGAAAAATAAAGGCATTTATGGCTGGATTTTTTTCTGGGCAGCCCTTGTATATGTGGGTCTGTTATATAATATTACATACTGTATTATATGTTACATATTGTATTATGTGTTATCTATATGTTATGTATATGAAATCAAACAATTTCATTTTGTGATAACTGCCTAATCTTTGCTATCTCAAGCCCTCTTTTCTCACTGGGAAACATTTGTTAATATCTTGGTTTTGTGCCTTAATGTTTCAATCACTCTCACTTTTTCAACTAGTCTCATTTTCGTTTATAAGACTCACTACACTTTAGTTTCAAATTTGAATCTCATGAGTATCTCAAAGGTTTCCTCCCTTTGGTAACTCAGCCTGAGGAAGTGAGGGCTGGGTATTAGACACACACTTCGTGTGCTTTGACTTCCTCTAAAGATGGACAAAGAAGAGGGAGAGGGGCAAGGCCATGACCAGGAAAGCCTGCAGTGGTCTTTTTCCTAAGTGGCCATTTATGTAAATCCAGGATTTACTATGGCAAGGAAGCTCCTCCGAAATTTGGCTACATATTCCACAGAACCCCTCCCCCTCACCTGCCCATTACTGACACCCTGCCACTTTACTCTGATGTACTTACCTCTTTGTCCCAGTGTTTGCCACTTTGGACAAGATTAGAGCTCTCATCTGCCCATGGCCAGGTCTCAGGTGTGCATGCACATACAAGCTGCAACTTTTGTACTTTTAATTTGCAAACTTAAACATAGGAGCTCTGGACCCATTTCCAACATTCCCTACCACCACCCCCAACATGCATACCCTAGCATCTCTCCTCAGGTGTTTGGTTTTGTTTCTCCTGGAGTAGCCAGAGGTAGGTTAACAGGAATCCTTGCTTAAGGATAGTCAGCCTCCTAAATGGAGATAGGAAGGGAAGGGGCCCACTCTTCTTCTTTGTCACCTTTCAATAGGTAAGGATGGAGGTGCCTGGTAGTTGCTCTGATTACTGGCTGCTTTTCTGCACTTAGAATGAGGCAGTGTCAGTGCCTTTTGTTTTCAGCCATAGTTCTGGGACAACAAGAAAACTACACTGCATATTCTGTTATGCATATGCATTCAATCCAAACTTTATGAACTTCTTTCTTTTCTAAATAATTTATTATTTTGTCATTTTCAAAAAAGAAGTAAATGTAGCACTTTAAAGAACTTTAGGGTTTCAAAATATAAACTTCGGATTCTTAAACATATCTAAACTCCCATCCCCCAATTTCTACCAAGAGACAAAATGCAGAAAGAGTTTCACAGCCACAGAAAGATAACACCCTTACAGCTGTAGCACCAAAAGCCCCCAAACTCCAGTTTTTATACCATCCTAATCATGGTCATTTCTTAATTACAATCATGTCGACAAAATAACCAAATCTCCTTACTAAAATTCTGAGCTCAATAAATTCTTGCGAAAACAATGCAAATCTCTGATATATGAAAAAAATAGTAGCAAAAATCACTATAATCGAGAAATATTACAGTTACATGAAAATAAAAGATCAGTTTTCTGACAGTCAAATCAAGGTAAGTGTCAATGGATTTTTTAGTCTAAGGAATAATATAATCAAGGTCCAACTGCAATTAGAATGAATACCATTTAAACACTAATTTGGGGGTAAAGGGGTATAAGATAGGAAAAAATACAGTGATACAGTAGCTTGTCTCCAAGATGGCTATATCAGTCAATCCTACCCTCCAGTCCCCTTCTGCATAAATAAGCCTTTTCTCCTTTGAGGTAAAGTCTGTTTCTTCATTTTCTTGATTTTGGGCAGGCTTGTGACTTCTCAGACCAAGAGAATACAGCAGAAGTAACACTGCATGATTTCCCAATCTAGATCATAAGAAGCCTTACAGCTTTGGCCCTAAGTGTGTCTCCAGGACACAGTTTGGGGGGAAGTTGGCTACCTGTACAAGTCAGACTGCCCTAGACCTCTATTAAATGAAGACTCCCAATCTAGGCATTAGGAAAGAACTTGTTCAAGCTAATCTAATTCAAACACTGCAATGGGAAAATGTACATGCGCGCGTGCGCACGCACAGATACAACACTGTACTGTTCATGCTAATACAAATTCTACCTATTTTTGCAAGACCCTATTCAAGGGTCACTTCCTTTTTTCACTGGGGACATATAGGGTAATGCTGCTCCTCAGGAATATTTCTTTTTCTTAAGTGAAATCTCTGCCACTCACTGGCGTTTGTATATTAGCTTGTATTAATTTTTAGTAGATATCACTAACTTGAGTGCAAACTCCTAAGAGACACCATTTCTTGTACTCCTTTGTATCTCAGTGCTTTATATCACAGTAGGTACTCAATAAATCTGGTATTTGTGAGAAAGTCAATAGGCTTGTTTATATGTTAAATATCTTTAGAAATAGACTTAAATAAAAGTTTGCTTAGTTAAACTGAATGAAGCTTAAGAATCTATACTTCTGAAAAAGACTACTTTTCTCACATATTCACATGGATTGTTCAGCTTTTTTCAGGTTTATACTCAAAGTCTATACTCAAAGACACTGAGGCTTTCCTAGGCCACTCGAAAACTCCACCGCCTCCTCTACCATTGACTTCCAACATTCTATCTCACGTTCCCTGCTTTATTTTTTCCTAGTGCAATAACTATCTGATAACCACATATTTGCTCAGTTATATTTGTCAGAATTCCACTACAATGTAAGTTTTATAACCAGAGGGATTTTGGTCTATTTTGTTCACTGCTGCACCCTCAGGCCTGGAACAATATTTGGTACTGAATAGGCAGGCACTCAATTGTCACCCAGTAAATGAATGAACGAACGAATCAATTAATTAAAACTAACATGGATAAATCAAAAGTCTCTTATTTCAAACAGTAAAATGATAAAATAATTAAATATTAATTAATTAAAAAATATTTAAATCTGCTTTTAGTAGGACACAAAGTATACTAAGTCTATTCACTGAGAATGCTCCTTCAAATACTTTTCAATTATCAGTCAATACTTGGTCAACTTGAATTCTTCCTTTCCCTGACCAATCAATTTTCTTTTACAGAACATAGCACAGGATATTTCTGAATCACAGCAGTTCAGTAACAGGAATTGGCAGAACAAGGAAGTGTGTGACATTATAATCTGTCTTAGCTGGAACATTCACAAAGTTAACTACTTAGCTATCCTTTTTATTCTCTACTTTTTCCCCAGTGGCTTTCCATTCAAAAGGCCTGTCTTGGCTCATGGTGTGGACTTTTCTAAAATCTGTCAAATATTCACAAACCCCAAATAAGCAGTATCTGGCCTTGGTGTGCCCTTATACCCCTTGCTGAGCAGCCCCAACCTTTGCACGAAGAGCAACTGACCTCAGTTCTTGGATCTCACTTTTAAAAAATCACCTGCATATAAGTGACTCACTTGTAAGTCAACTTACCATGTTGTTTAAAAGCTTTGACTAATTTCTACTTCTGCAATATGACGTCTGACAGTTAAGTTCGTGAACTTGCCATCATGCACTTATGTTGGCAGCACTGTACAAACAACTCGGTAAGGTTTAATAATCTTGGTATATCAGTGTCTCACAAATGTGTTTGTGTCGACATGAGGTGGCATCTTGCTGAGATGCATTAGTTATTGTTGTGTGTTTTTGCCATCATGAGAATGTCAGAGCTTGAGTCTGCCAAAACCTTTTGGAGAGGGAAGACAGTGTTTTGGGCCATGTTACCACTGGTGATGAAATGTGGGTGTGCCAACACAACCCTGAAACAAGCATCAAAGTGCGCAGTGGAAGTCAGCCAATTCTCCAGGACCAAAAAGGTTTTGTCAGTCCAAGTCAAGAGTCAAAACAATGTTGTTAAACTTTTTTGATATCAGAGGGATTGTTCATTATGAATTTGTACCAACTGGACAGTCAACCAAGTTGACTGTTTGGAAGTGCTAAAAGGCTGCATGAGAAAGTTGGATGAAAACAACCTGAACTTCTTACCAACAACTCATGGCTCTTGCATCACAGCAATGCACCAGCTCACACGGCACTGTCTGTGAGGGAGATTTTAGCCAGTAAACAAATCACTGTATTGGAACACCCTTCTTATTCACCTGATCTGGCCCCTTATCACTTCTTTACCTGAAGATAAAGAAAATATTGAAAGGAAGACATTTGATGATATTCAGGACATCAAGGGTAATATGACAACAGCTCTGATGGCCATTCCAAAAAAAAAGAGTTCTAAAATTGCTTTGAAGGGTGGACTAGGCTTTGGCATCAGTGCATAGCTTCCCAAGGGGAGTACTTTGAAGGGCACTGGAGTGATATTCAGCAGTGAGGTAAGTAGCAGTTTGTCTAGGATGAGATCCTGAATTTAATAGTCAGAACTTGTATACAATGGAATATTACTCAGCCATAAAAAGTATGAAATCTTGCCATCTGCAACAACATGGAAGGACCTAGATGGTATTGTGCTAAGAGTAATAAGTCATTCAGAGAAAGATAAATACCATATGATTTCACTTATATGTGGAATCTAAAGAACAAGATAAACGAACAAACAAAACAGAAACAAACTCATAGATACAGAGAACATTTTGATGGTTGCCAGCTGGGAGGGGGGTTGGAGTGAGTGAAAAGGGGAAGGGATTAGAAGTACAAATTGGTAATTACAAAATAATCAGAGGGATATAAATTATAACATAAGGCATATATAGTCAATAATAATGTAGTAAGTATGTATGGTGTCATATGGGTACTAGATTTATCAGGGTAATCACTTTGTAAGTTTTATAGATGTATAATCACTGTGTTATAAACCTGAAACTCATATAATATTGTATATCAATTGTAATTGAAAACAAAAAAATAAAAAAATAAAAGTTAATAAATAAAATTATTTGTGCACAATTAAAAAATAAATTCCTATTGCACTGCATCCTCACTTTTAATATTTAACAATCTGGTAGCCATGGTTTTAAATTTGATTTATTATTAAAGTTGAGTACTTTAGCCTATTTATTCATCATTTAAATTTACTCCCTTTGAAGTGCTCATTTGGTCAAATATTTGGTCCATATTTCTATTGTTGTTTTCTTTTTTGAAAAATGAGTTGTAAATGTTTTGTATGCAAATCTTTTATTGGTCATTTGTATTTTAAATATTCTCTTCCATTCTTTGACTTTTAACTCTTTATGGTATCTTCTGATGATCAGAAACATTGAATTTTACTGTAATTGCATTTGTTATTTTCTTTAATATACAAACACTTTGTCTTGTCTAAGATATTTTTCTATAGTTATTAGATAATAAAGATATTCTATATTATCTTTAAAAATTTTTTTAAATAAACATTAAAAATCAAATTGTAGCTTCTGTGGATCATATTAGTAATTTAATTTATTGAACAGAGAATAAAACATTAATTTCTGTCCATCATACCAATACTCCTAAATCATTCTTTCACCACACCTTTATCTCTAAGGAAATTTTATTGCTTTCAGGATTTGACTGAAACTCAAACCTGACATTTAGAGCATTCCTTATCTTTATCTCCTACTCATTCTTCCATGTCCTGCTTAAATCTCATTTCTCCACATGAACTTTTTAATCTCTCCCCTTTCTCATGTAGCAGTTTCTCTACGCCCATCATTTCTTATTATTGACCATGTCACTTAAGCGAGTATGTGTCTACTGCCTATAAGCCTGAACGTCTATGGAATTAAATGTAATGTTGTTGTGTTTTTAATTTCAAATTTCACTTGTTCATTATTGGTAATCATTCCTTTGTCTTATGAGTAAGTCAGTTTCTCAGTGAGCCTTGCCTCTGCACTGTGAACTTCATGAGTGCTTTTCATTTACCCGTCGCCCCCCACTCCATTATATGGTGCAGGATTGTAGAGTGGGGTGGAGTTGGTCTTTTTCTCCCCCTAGGTCAGTTAGGCTCTGATAAAACCCCAATAGTTTAGGCTCCAGTAAAATAGTTCCTTTTGAGGGCAGGCTTTGTTAAGATGTAAAGGAACGCTCTGGCATATTTCAAATGGTTTCTTTCCCCCTCCTTTTGCCAGAAGCATGAAGGGATTTTGCTCCAATAGTCACATGAGAACTCATTCAGTTCCTGGTGGTAAAATTCACAAAAGTAGGCTGGCTTTTCAGTGTCTGGGCCCCTAGATTTTTTAATTCTTGTACTTGTCCATTCTGAGCCTCTATCGATTCATGAATTACAGTTCAGGTTTTCCTGTCATAGTACTTACATGGAGGTTTCTGCTCCAGCAAGTGTATTTCTCTATATTCTCCTGTCTGTCTCAATTTGGAGAGCATAGGTTTGCCTTGTGACCTCACTTGTCTTATGGGTCTAAGAAGAGTTATCAATTTTTCAGTTTGTTCAACTTTGTACTTGTTATGATGGACTGATAACTTCCAAGCTTCTTACATGCTGGATCATAACCAGACGTTTTACCACATTTTTAAAAGTTTTATTGGACCATAGCTACATCCATTTATTTATGAATTGTCTATGGCAGAGGTGAGTAGTTGCAACAGACATCACAAGGTCCACCAGTCTATACACTATCTCATTATTTACATAAAATGTTAGCCAACACCTGACTTTGACTATTACAAGTCTTGTAAGTGAAAGGAGCTTTATTCAGGTAGATTTATAGAGGCTTAAACATAGTTGTATAGACTTATATATGTCTTAATATTTCTAGGACTCCCAGAAAAAATAAAGAAACTGAACTATATACTAACTTATTAAGGACAAACAAATCACTTTCTTAGAAAAACTGCTAGGTCATAAGCATTTTTATGTAAAAACCCAAAATTCTTGGGTAAATCATAGGTTTTAAGTCTATAAATTCATTCCCAGGATTTGTCTTCTTATATAGAGACTAGTCAATCTGAACTTCCTGAACTTCTTACCCTGGGTTATGGATCAGATTATGTTTACTCCTCACATATAATGTTTAAAACTGGGATAAACATAAAATTTATATATTCAAAAATTTAGAATTATGTAAATTTCAGTGAACTTTTTATTTCAACATTAATTATGCTCTGTGGTATGTCATTTTAAATAGAATTTCCAGAATCTTTAGTTAATTGTAATAGCTGGAAATAATATCAAATTAGATTAATTAATTGATTGATATGGTTATGTACATAATTTCTAAGGAACATAGAATACTGAAACATAGGTTACTACATGTAAGATATGTTTATCTGCCCAGAGAGATAGATATATCTTATATATACACACTATATGTGTGTGTGTGTATATATACATATATATACATATATATAACACACATACTATATAAATACATATATACACATTCACATATATCTTAGTGTATATACATGTACACACATGTGCATAATGTGTACTTTATATATAAAAATTTGACTGATTTGACTATCTAAAGGTTAAAATTCTCTGTAGGACAAAAGATATAAACCAAGCCAAAAAAAGAAAAGAGGATAGTCTGGGAGAAAATATTAGTAATATCACTGACAAATTAGAGATAATATCCCTACTATGCAAAGAAATCCTCTAAATTGATTTTTAGAAAAGACAACTGAATTTTTAAAAAATGAACAAAATATATGAACAGGTTATAAACAAAAGGAAATGCAAAGGCTTACAAATATTAAAAAATCATGTTCAACCTTACTAGTGGTCAGGAAAGTAAAAGTCCAAACAAAGAGGTACTGTTTTTTCACCTATTAGACTGGCAAACTTGTAAAAACTGAGGATAAATGCTGGTGACTGTTTCAAAACGGGTATCTACAAACATGGCTAATGAGTTTGTGCAACATTTGGAAGAAGTAATCTCTGTAAAATAACCTGTTGGGATCAATTAAAATAAAAAATATATACATAGCCTTTAACACAGGGATCTCATTTTGGAATTTTACTACATTTCCAAGTGACTATCATGAGCCACTCATACTTTTCATATAATACATGGGTTTTTGGTTTTTGTCTGTTCAGACAGCATTATTTTCAGTGCACTTGTGATTTAAAAAAAAATAGATTATAAATTCTAAAGCAGAAATGAGTACTGAATAACAATAATCTGACATTGAGTGGGGGAGTTGGTGGAGGTTTGTGTTGTGGGGAGTGAATAGGTGGGAAGGAAAGAATATAAACTAAGTATTTTTCTTAAACCAAGATAGATTGGGGTAAAAATACTCTAAAAGCAATTGTCAGTGACTGCTTTGAAAGTTGAATAATGGCTATTAAATCAAATCCTTTATATTAGATTTCTAGAAACAGTGTTTTGTGAAAGTCTCTAGACAATATTAGAACAATATCTTGCCTTGGAGAGAAAAAGATAGGGAAATCCATCAAACCAGCCCTTTCCTGTCAGAAACAGATACCATCTAGACTAGAGGCAATCCTAGGGCTCAGAGATAGTACTAGTAATGTTCCTGAATCAAAATGTTAAGGTAATCTATTATTATAGGTATGGCACCAGTTCTGCAAAGTTGATTTTCATAAAACTGTTTTGGACACTTTTACCATTCCTCAAGGTTTCAGGCTGATAACCTGGCAAGAATCCAATTTTTAACATTCACGACACAATTTTGTGATGGGAAAACATTGAATTTCTTGTTGATTTATAAAGATGGCAGTTACTTCATTTGTGTCCACATTTATTGGAGCAAATTTAGCTAAGGGAAAAATATCTAAATGAATGACATAGTAGCCATGACCCCTGGCAAAATAGAGCTTTAAATTAAGTTATTATTATTCAGTTTCCTAGGGCTGGTAAAATTTTTACAAACTATATGCAAAAAACATGAAAGAGTTAAATATCAACACGCACCCCCCCCCCCCCATCGTTGTTTTATAATTAGGAAACCAGCATTTTTGGCTAAAACCTCAACACCAGAGTATTATTTGGTGCAGGGACATAGTGAACAACTATAGAGAAAAAGGACTCCTTCAGAGGAAATAGAGTTTTCTAAGCATGAGCCTCGAAGACATCGTCCCCATATAAAACCAGGACATCAGTGAACCTCCTCCCACTCAAGTAAGGGAAAAGACCCACAGGTATAACCAAGCAGAGATTTGAGAAGACTTGTGAGCCCCTTTGCAAAGGCATTGGCAGAAAGCCTACACATCAGAAGGTAATTCTACAGCTTCCTGCTATTGCATATATGGCAGAATGAAATGTATCAAGTCTGTGAGGAAAAAAACTCTTTATACGTTCGCGTGTGATTGTGTGTGTGTGTGTGTGTGTGTGTGTGTGTGTGTGTGTAGCAGAAGTATTAAAGCCTTCTTTTCAGATCATTCACTTCAGTTATCCAAATGGGGATGAAACTCTCACCCCCTCCCTCAAGGCTGAGAGGGAGACTAACTAGTCTTTCATCTAAGAACAATAAAGCCCCTACAGGGTGCATTCTAAAGGCTTTAGTCAGGATTTGCATGAACAAGGGAGCAGCCATAGGAGGGTATGACTAGGCAGTGGCTCAGTTCTGACACCTGGTGGGTCTAAACGGGCATGGTTTGAATTATGGAGGGAATAGAGACCCTTCAGTAGGCCATAAGCTGTCCCCCGCATAGCCCTACGGTACGCCACTTACATATGTCACCATGTGATTAGCACCTGGATATAGAGCGATGTCCCCATTTGGAGAGAGAGGGAGGGGGAGAGAGAGAGAGAGAGAGAGAGAGAGAGAGAGAGAGAGAGAGAGAGAGAGAGAAGCATATTTGCAAGCTCTAGTTCTGCCACTTCCTGTGTAAGTGAGCTGTCACTTCACTCCTATGAGTCTGAGCTCCCTCAGCTGTCAGACTAGATTCCTTCTAAGTCTTCACAGCTTGGGGATTCTGATTTTTAATATCCAGGCAATGTCCATGGGTATAAATTATTACGTATCAAGCATCATTAGCCTTTCTTAGAGAAAACTGTAGGTCTAACATTAAAAGAGTTGAAGCCCTACACAACAGCATGGAAAATATTGTCAGAGTTCCCTTACTTCTGTGCTTTATGGACTTGGAGTACCTGTCAATGTGCCAGGGACTACTAGAAACCACATTATAAATAGGTCTCCACAGAGTATCAATTTTATAAAGATTTTGAGAGAAAATATGCACATAATGCAAGTAATGCAAAATTTGCATAAAAGTTTAAGTTGAAACATGACACTCTGGAGAAAGTTTTGGTTTCTGGTGGGTATCTTTGCTCAGCTACCCAATCTCTACTGTTTACTTTCCCTGCCATTGGGTGTATTTTGATGGAAAACTTTATAAAATACTGCAACAGATATATCTTACTAATTAGAACAGAAACTAATTTGGGATTTCAGTCTTATTTGTAAGTACATTGTATTCACAAGTAGATTGATAGAAAAAAAATAATTCTACAGTCACATGTTTATCCCCAGACAGGCAACTCTCAAAAGCATGCAGTTAATTAAAAGGAAGGCAGTGTGGGAATCGTGGTCAACTCAGGGAAAACTGAATATAGCTCAAAGCATTTTTTTCAAGAAGGCCTTTGTAGAACATTAGTAGTAATTAAGGTACCAGTTGATATTTTCCCTTCTGGTTCCTCTTTGGTCTTGGTAACATTGTCAAACAAGACCTACTGAACCTTAGCCAAAGACAAACGTGACTCCTGCAAGAACAATTACCCTTTTGCTCTGAGGATATGAATCTTGAGGAAAGCTAACACTGAGTAGCAGGGATGCCTCATTCTGCAGAGAGAAACCTGAAGGCGCTGGAGTCTCTCTCAAGTCCTATCCCTTTCAGGTTCTTCGGGTTTCCCTTTGAGTTTGTGCCTAGTACCTAGTATCTTTCCAATAAATTCTTTCTCCCTTAAGTCCGTCAGAGTCAGGGAGTCAGGTTTCCTTGCTTGGAGCCAAAAGCCTGTAGTGTAGGTCTGTATACCTATATACCCTATATCAGTTTGATATACAAAAACTGCCACTTTTAATTTGATAAAATGAACTACTTTATTTGCAGGAAGTTGGCCAGATGGCAATTTTATTCGGCATTGCTATTAGGTTTCACAAATTACTTTTAACATGCAAGAAATCTTACATTTTCTTCCCACTGTTCCTTTCTACTTTCCTCCTCCCACCTCAACTTATCTTAAACCCATTTCATGCTTAAAAAAAAACTTACAAAAAAGAGTCTTTTCTATATCTAAATGCGTAGCATTTTTCTGATTAAAGGACTGAACATAAGCTTTTTCTGGAAGACAGAGTATTTTTAGGGCAGTGAAACTACTTTGTATGATCATAGTAGATACGTGTCATACATTTGTCCAAACCCATAGGATGCAGAACACTAAGAGTGAACCCAAATGTAAGCTGTGACCTTTGGGTGATGATGCATCAGTGCAGATTCACGGATTATGATACGTGTGCCACTCTGGTGGGGCATTTGTAGTGGGGGTAGGAGCAGGGAATGTATAGAAAATCTCTGCACCTTCCTCTCAGTGTTACAGTGAACCTAAAATTGCTCTAAAAATGAAGTCTATTTTAAAAAAGAGAAGAAAAAAAACTTTTTCTAAACTGCGGTTAGTCGATTTCATAATCATAGTATTCATCATCCACGTTGAGTCTGAGGCTGGAGTGCTCTTCAGGCTTTGATTTCTTTTTGGTCTCTGTGCTCTTCTCGGTCAGATGTAGGTGATGCTCACATTGCCTCATGATCTTCTTGGAAGACATCCAGCTCTCGCCTTGTCTTTCAGCGGGTGCTGCACACTGCCCTCCCCTCACGTCTGTCCCCTTGGCTTTCAGGATCTCCCTGGCTCTTAGGAGACTGCAGGTGCAGTTCCAGGGGTTTCCATCCAGATACAGCTGCCTGAGGCGAGGTAGCCCCTCCAAGGCTTTGAAGTCTAAGGCAGAGATCTTGTTGTTCCTAAGGTTTAGAACCTGAAGCTGCCTTAGATCCTTGAGCTCCCTCTCAGCAATATCCCGGATTGCATTGCCTTTTAGGTCCAGCCTGGCCAACGTCCCCGGGAGCCTGCAAAAGCAGAAAAATGCGACATGAGAGAGGGTCATGACAATTATTTCACAACTACGAAGCAACTCAGATTGAGCAACACCCGCCTCTTCTATAGTTCTGTCCCTTCTGAAGCTGGAAAACAAACTATTTTGGAAAAGTACGTGTACAGTGATCCCTCGTTTTTCGCGGTTAATGGGGACCAGAACCTTCCGCGAAAGCTG